>JANZLH020000421.1:2877525-2889075 GCA_026770325.2 Erythroxylum fimbriatum
CAAAAATCATAAATTCGGAGTCAACAATTGCATAATTACTTAAGAAAATGGGCCTAATTTATAGTATAAATTTGGTCGAATCAGCAGAATCAGAGGCATTAATTTCTACCTTTCATGTTCAACATATTTTAGTGGATTAGATTAGAGAGGGACAAAAACAAGATCCACAGTTGATGAAGCTGAAGACAAAAGTTAAGACTAGGCAATGAATAGTTCTTATAATCAGGAAGATGGTACAGTGATGAGGAGGTAATGATTATGTCTACCAGATATAGGAGATTTAAAGAAAGATATCTTATAGGAAGCTCACTCCTCAGTTTACACTATGCATCCTGGAAGTACAAAAATGTATTGTATTCTCAAAGAACACTAATGGTGGAGAGGGATGAAGCAGAAAATAACACAGTTTGTTTATAAGTGTCTAACCTGTCAATAGGTAAAAGTAGAACATCAGAAGCCTGTGGAATTAATACAGCCCCTCCCTACTGGGAGAAGATTACTATGGAATTCATAGTAGGACTTTCATAGAGTTAGAGGGGGCACGATGCTATATAGGTGATAGTGGATAGGTTAACAAAGTCCACACATTTCCTTCCAATCAAGAATGATTATCCCTTAAACAGGTTAGCCTAACTTTATGTGGATAAGATAATAAGACTCCATGTTACGCTAATATCTATTGTCTCAAACTGTGATATTAGGTTTACATTGAGACTTTGACCTAGCTTAGAAAAAGCCTTAGGTTCACGTGTGAAGTTTAGCACTGACTTTTACCGCTAGATAGATGGACAGTCAGAGAGGACTCTCCAGACACTTGATGATATGCTTAGGTCCCATTTCATGAAGTTTACGGGGAGTTGGGATGCGTACCTACCATTAATAGAGTTTGCGTACAATAACATTTATCAAGCCAGTATTGGAATGACCCCTTTTGAGGCACTTTATGGAAGAAAATGTAGAACTCCAGTATTTTGAGATGAAGTAGGAGAAAGGAACCTGATAAGTCTTGTGCTTGTATAGGTGACAACAATTAAAATTCGAGTTATTCGAGACAAATTAAAGATAGCCTAGGATAGGTAGAAAAGCTATGCAGATAATCGCCATAGAGATCTTGAATTTGAAATTTAAGATAGGGTATTTTTCCCCCTTGGAAAGGTGTACTTAGATTTGGGGAACATGGTAAGCTAAGTCCGCGTTACATGGGATTGTATGAGATCACAGAAAGAATTAGGTTAGTGGCATGTTGATTGAAGCTACTAAATGAGCTTGCAAGGATTCACAATGTCTTCTATATATCTATGCTTTACAAGTACCTAGCCGATCCTTCATATGTGATTACAACACAACTGGTGAACCTAAAGGAAGATTTGGCTTTCGAGGAAGAATCAGTACAGATCTTTGACTACAGAGAACAAGTTTTGTGTAATGGGATCATTCCTTTGGTTAAGGTACTGTGGAGGAATCACGTCATAGAGGAAGCTACCTGGGAACTTGAGTAGCAGATGCTTACATTGTATCCCCACCTATTTTAAACATGTATGCCTAGATAAACTTTGAGGACAAAATTTGTAGCCCGAATCTTTCCTTTCATTGAATATAAATATTTATTTTTGATGAATAGTATTTTTAGATGAATAGTAACTATGGGTGAATAGTGATTTTTGGGGTACCTAACCCTGAAATATTGAAAAATGTCTAAAATAAATATTAGAGTTTAATGATACTAAAATAGATTGAAAATAAATCCGATTGGATAGATTTCGGGAGTTCTGAAAGTTTACAACTAAAATCCCCTTTTTGGAAAATTATGGGTATTGATAATTTTAATCCCAATTGAAATTTTTTTAAAACATCCAATGAATAATTTTTGACCCAAATTAGAGTATTTCATGGTCAATATGATAATAAGACAGTTACGAAATATTTTCGGAACTTAATTCGATTAGATGGTGAATTAAACTCATAAAGGGAAATTTGGTCTTTTTGGTATATAAGTTAGTGGATTAATGAATAGAGTGGACTAATAGGAAGGTGACATGTGTAAAGCATTAAAGAGTATAACAAGCCAAAAATTAAGGCAAATTGCTTCATTCTTTTAGGTGAGAGTGAATTGGTATAGCCGTGAGAGACCAATAACAAAATAAGAAATGAAGAACCACCAAGGAGAAAGTCAACCAAGGTAGAGAGGAAGAAGGTTACTGCCATTTTTGATGGGTTTTGATGGAAATTTTAAGAGATCTTGATCAAGTAAAGGCGCTCATCATGTACCTAAGAGATTGGAATATAAATTGGTAAGTTTTCTTAACTTAAATTTCTAGATTTGTTGGTATTTGTGTAGGATGGATGTATTTAAGATGAATGGTGATTTTTGACTTGCCATGGAGTAGATAATGAGTTTGGAAGCGTTTAAGGGTTGAAAACAAGAAAATAAACCAAGAAAATCAAGATAGGAAGAATAGACCATGGCTAGGTTGTTTTTTAGTATGATTTGATCCAAAATCCTATTTTGATGTTTCACGATATTCATAGCATGGTTTCGATGCAAATGAAGTAAAGAAATGAAAAAGAATTGAATTGGAAAAGTTTGATGTAAGATATGTTAAGCTTAGCCTTAAGGGAATTTTTGGTAGAAAAGTATGGTTATGAAGTAATAACCATGTGAATGTGATTAAGGATGGTCATTAAGTGTATTTGTGGCATTGAAATTGTTAAATGAAGTGTTATGTTATTATTTGGAAAATTTAGTATATGGTATGTTTATGGAAAGTAATGAAATTGAAATGATTTATGATATTTTTGGATGATGCTAGGCATGCATCTTAGGTGAATTGTGTTAAAAAATTGGAAATAAATTGAAAGATAATCTATATATAAATATAAGTGTGTGTGTGTAGTAAGGACAATTTGGCCTTAAGGGGAAATATAGATGTTAGTATGGGTTGTTGAAGTTGATTATGGTTATGGTGAATTAATTGAGTGAGATAGTGTTTTGAAGAAATTGATAAGTTAGTACAAGGATGATATTTAAGTAACTTTCAATGTTAGACTTTGAAATAAAGGAAAATAGGTTAGCTTACTGAAGTGAGCGGAAATATGATTAGTGTACGTGCTATGTGATTAAATACTAATCTTGAATTTAATTAAACTGAATATATAGTTTTAAATGCCTCATTTCCTAATTTGGAAATAAATGCCTAAGCAAAATGTTCTTTGTGTAGGTAAAGGAGAGGCATCGAACGCATAAGTGTGCTTGACAATAGGTTCGTAAATCAGTGAGTGTATTTTAATTGTTTTAAATGAATGAATTATTTGTAAAAGAATTGATGATATATGACTTTATATTGTATGATTATAAGTTTTAAGTGAATGATACATTACAAGTCAATATTGCTAGTATAAGCGTATGTTTTAGCAATATATGATTTGAATTTGAAAGTTAAATTTCATACAATTTGAAGTTACATTGAAATTAGTTTATTGGTTGAGAAAAAGGAAATGAGTTTTAGCCTCTGGTACACCATTAATATTTACACACGTTAGTATACTGGTATATAGAAGTTAACTTAGTACAGGTAAGCGATGTAGAACAAGCTCCGTAACTAGTGGTTAACTAATTGCAAGTACGCAATGTAGAACCACCTCTGTAACTACCGGTATATAGCAATTAACCTAGTATGGGTAAGCGATGTAGAACCAGCTCATAACTAGTGGTTAACCAGTTGTAGATAAGCGATGTAGAACTACCTCTATAACTACCTATATATAGCGGTTAACCTAGTACTAGTAAGCTATGTAGAACCAGCTCCGTAACTAGTGGTTAACTAGTTATCGATGCAGAACTAGCTCTGTAACTGCGAATGTATAGTAGTTAACCTAGTGCGGGTAAGCGATGTAGAACCAGCTCTATAATTAATAGTTAACCAGTTGCGGGTAAGCGATGCAGAACCAGCTATGTGACTTTATACATAAGGGTTACCATAAGGCAAAGAAGTTACTGGTGGGCTATGTCTTGTAAAAACTTCATAAGAATAATGATGCTACCACAATTTAATTTAAAAGTAACTTGAGAAATTAAATTTAGAAAGCATATATGTTTTATATTAGTATTATATCATAAGAAATCAAATGAATTTATTTAAGAAGGTTTAAATTGTTAAATATGGTTTGCATAGAAATGTTAACACTCACTGAGCTCATTTAACTATGTAAAGAAGCCATGTATATGAAGGTTTTTAAATGAAATGCATGAATATGCTTTAGTTTTTTAAAGTTCATTGAAGTGATTATTGAGATTGCTTGTGAATGAACTTGAAGTCCAAAAATTTGTAGTGGAGATTTTGATGTGATTATAGAAGTATTTTGAACTTTTATAGGGATTTTGAAAATTTTGGGTATCTCAAAATACAGTTGGTGTATTGCCGAAATTTGTAATAAAATGATTGTTTAAAAAAACTCTACTGTTTGTATTTATGAATGTTGAGTTAAAGCTTTTCGATAAAAAGGGCAATAGGCTTTGCTCCAAGGGAAACTTTTTAGTTGGATCAGATATTGACTGGAGGGTAACCGTAGGGTGCCGAGTAGGCTGCCCAGTTGTTTTAGGATAAGGATATGTAAAAAAACAAAGTCAAAATTCAACACGGATACCAACATGATCATGTTAGTGCCTATGCACCTTTCTTTTTCTTAAACAACTTACCTAGTTTGATGACATGGGCATGTTAGAGGGCGTGTAAGTCATGTACAATGATTTTTCAGCAACATAGTCACCATCATGTTGGTGTTCATTTATCTTTCTATAACTTTTTGGCACCTTATCTATGAGTTGAGCATGGTTGTTTCCTACCTTACATAGTGTGCAGAAGAACATGGCCATCAACACACTAACTCTCAGTAACTTTTTTATTCAGCTAAATTTCCACCGCCCTTTTAATTAAAAAACCCTTAAACATACCCTAGGCATAAAAGAAAAAGAATAACACACATATAACTATAAACCAAGCAAAATTTCTATACGAAACCACAATATTAACATAAATATAAATTAAAATATGGAAATTAAAACCTAAAAACTTAAACTGGGGTTACCTTACTAGAAGCATTTGTTTAACATGATTATCTTGATGTTCCCACTTTAACTTAACTTGGATATTATTTTAAAGATTAAACTCCTTTTTTTTGGCCAAGGCATATCTCTAATAGGTCATCGTTGATAATTTCTAAACAACATTTAAAACTATAGAATCAATTGCATTAAGAAAATAACAAGTGTCATCTTGTTCAATATAATATCACAAAACATAAGATATTTTAAAAATTAACTCTTCATTTCCAACCTTAAGCACAAATGTATCATGACAAACATCAATTATAGCCTAGCAGTAGCTAAAAAGTGATAGAGTAAAATTAGAGGTACTTCGATATCTTAGTCCATATATGATATTACATAATCACATAGGAAAATGAATTTGTTTACTTTAAAAAATACATCTTCAATAATACCTCTGGGATACTTAATCGATCTATCAACTAACCGAACCTCTCCTAACCCTAAGTTTTTAAACAACTTATAAGACATCAAATTAACGGTAGCCCTTAAGTTAGATAATTATTTTCAATTGATAAACTACCAATTAAACAAGGGATAGTAAAACTCCTTAAATCTTTAAGCTTTTTATGTAGTTTATTTTGAAGGAAGGTCAAACACTACTTGCTTAGTATCACCATAGATAACTCCTCTAACTTACTCTTGTTCAATAGTAACTCTTTCAAAAATTTGGCATCCTTGGGCATCTGTGAAAGAGTTTTAACAAAAGATAAGTTAATATGAAGTTTAAAAAGTTCCAAGATATTATCAAATTGCTCGTCTATAAGATCCTTCTTAAATTTCACTAGGTATTTAATAGCGGGCTTAAACTCCTTCACCAATTTGGGTTACTTTTCGTCTTTATCTTGGTCCTTATCCTTTTTCTCAATCTTCTCCTCCTTAACTTATTTCTATTCCCACTTAACTCCTTGCCACTTTTAAGAGTAATTGCCTTTACATGCACTTTTGGAGTTGTCTCGGTATTATTAAGCAAGCCTCCATATATTCTTTAAAATATTACCTTAGCAGGTTATCCTATTTTGTTTTCTAAGTTATGAATAAAAAGCCTCTTGGTTTCTTAATGAATCTTCAGTAGCTTGAAAGCAAACTTCATATGCCTAAATAATTTTTTTCATACTATCTTCCAGGTTAGGCTTCTTATCTTATAGAGTATGGTATTGCTAAAATCGTAGTGATGAGTTTTTTTTCTTTTGTTGCCCCTGATGTTCTCAACAAAAATTTGGGTGGTTCCTCTAACCTAAGTTACACATGTTACTGTATAGGTAATTTTTTGGTCAAGGTACATTACCCATATAATTAACATGTTTAACAAGTTTTGTTATAACTTTAATGGTTAGACAATCTTAGCCCGTATATCCTCCTCCATACAAATCATTCTACAACACTTTTTTTGTTATGCCACTGATAATCCACCAATTTTCTAACTAAGAGCTTTAATATTTATTATCAAAGCTATAACTGGATCTACACCATAAACTCCAATGAACTTATTAGGTTTCACTCTTGCAGAATTCCATTGATAGTTGTTTATAACCATCTCTCCAATTAACTATTGGGCTAATTTAGGCATCTTATTATTTAAAGTTCCTCCAATTGTTATGTCTATCATCTGCCTAGTTAAAGGATTCAAATTGTTATAGAGTGTCTGAACCTGTAACCAAATAGGAAGTCTGTGGTATAGACATATTCTCAACAAATCCTTAAATCCCTCCCATATTTCATATAAGGTTTCTAACTTTTAATTAGGCATAGGAAGAGATGTCACTCTTTAAATTTATAGTATTGGTTAGCAATAAGTATTTAATTGGGAATTATTCAGCCATTTGGTCACAAATTGTAATCAATCCTTTAGGAAGAGGGTTTAGCCACTAGTTAACTTAATTTCTCAATATGAAAGGGAACAACCTTAATCTAATTGTATCATTAGTGGCTATATTAATCTTAAATGTGTCATAGATCTCTAAAAAATTAATTATGTGAGAGTTTGGGCCCTCGCCGTGCAATCCATTAAATTGAACAAATTGTTACACCATTTGAATGAAATTTGGTTTGACCTTGAAGTTGTTGGTTGTAATAGCTTGTTTGATGGTATTGGAATCAGTTCCAGTTAGTGATGGCCTTGCATACTCAAACATAGGCCTCTGTGGTTCTACCATAGTTTCTGGTTGCATGTTCTCAAATCCTAGCTCCCAATCTTATTCCCTTTGTTTAAGTCTTATTTTGATATTATAGATAGATGATCTTTCAATTTCTAGATGTCCCTCAACAAGTATCGATAGATTGTTTTGATTCACAAACAAACCAAGTTCCTAAAATAGAAAAAGGATATAGATATGTTAATGATTAAAACTAGAATAAATAAAAGAAATAAAATAATTGCAAAAGAAAAGTAATGGCCAGATTAATAGAAATCAAGTGTTTCTAATAACCTATAAGTATTAGTGTTAACCCTCTTTTTATTTTCTAACTGACAATTTAAGATGATGGTGATTAATTAGATTCAAAATTTAAACAATAAACTAAGGATAAGTTAGCACAATTAATAATCTAGAATGACAATTAAACTAAGAGTCAAACAATGAAACAATAATATTTGGAATTCGATTTCCTTTAGAACTTCTCATGCAATCATGACTTCATACATCAATTTAATCTAAAGTTCATTGGAACATCGAAATTTCTCAATTATGATAATATATTTCTCAAAACTATTAGGAATTAGTCTTAAGTTGGTTAATTGGAATCCCTTTCGGGTTAAAACCCCTAGAGTTACATTAATTGATTTATCAATTTTACTATTAGGTTTGAACTTAATTCAAAAGATTTATGTCGATCTATCTCTAGGTTTGTAAACAACTCCTTTCAATTATACTAGATCTGTTCATAAATTTTTTTTTAATCTTGATTGCATTAAATCACACGTGAATCAATTCAAGAACAATCAGGAACACATAATTGAATCCTAATAAAACTAAATAATAAAATAAAATAACTACATAGTCCATCCCAGGATTCATCTAATCCAAATATCAAAAAGAATTTAGTTCCTAATGATATCAAACATAAAATCAAACACAGTATGATTAGGAACTGTATTGTTATCATACACTCCATAACCCAGTTAAAACAACTCCAAATTGCTCCAAACTTGTTCAAATTCATCCTTTTTCTTAAAAAAAAGTGAATTAAATCCTAAAAATAAAATATAAATAACTGAAGTACCATAAATAGTAAGATTACTCAAATAAGAAAATAAAATGCAATAAATATAAGCCTAAAAATATAACGAAATCAACATTTATCAAAAAT
Organism: Erythroxylum fimbriatum; assembly: GCA_026770325.2. Lineage (NCBI taxonomy): Eukaryota > Viridiplantae > Streptophyta > Magnoliopsida > Malpighiales > Erythroxylaceae > Erythroxylum > Erythroxylum fimbriatum. The sequence continues at coordinate 2,885,939 of JANZLH020000421.1, forward strand.
TGTCACATTTAAAATATTATGCACATTCCCTAATATCAATAGAGACAATAATTAGTGTTCTACTCCAATAATCCTGTCTATAATTTAAAATAAGCCTACTTACTAAGGATTTAACTTTTCTCATTATCAAATCTTTAAATTCCTTGAGGTAGTGAGACTTTTAAAAACACATGATCTCTAATTTGAAACTTTGGGGATCTTTACTTATGGTTTGTATAACTCTTATATTTGCTTTATTATGTGTTTATACATTTTTCAATCAACTAAACTTTTTATTTTTCATTTTTTGGTTAAATTTTGTGTTTTGTAGAATTAGAGTTCAAATTTTACAAAATTTTAGGCTTATAGAAAAGGACAATTTTATGATTAAATTAAGTGTAGAGGCCAAATTTAAGAATTTGAATTCATATTGGATTAAAGAAGAAATCATATTTAAAGAGAGGTATGGTTGTAGTTGTACAGGGCCTAATTTAAAATTAAAGAAACTATAAGGGAAATTGTTTTTTAAAAAAATCAGTATTTAAAGTATAAAAGCTTGAAATGACATTTATGACCAAAATTAAACTTAAAAGACGAAACTAGAAATATATTGGTGATAAGCATCATAACTTAACTGGAATAATTTAAATGATAAAGTTAACTTAGGTCTTAGATTTTATATTTTTAAGAGTGATCATATATTTAATGTCAAATTTCAAAATAGACTGACTATAAAGCTGTAATATGATTGTGTTTATTTTGTTGTAATTTATTGTTTAATTAAAAAGAAAAAATAAACAAACAATAATGTTTACTTTATACTCTGACCTCTCACTAGAAAATTGACCTATCACTAAGAAACTACCCTAATTTTACCTTTCTACCCCTCATTTTTCCTCTACCTAGGCTTCTGCTTCCTTATGACTGAGGCTCCAGCTTCAATGGAAGGCCCTCTGGATTTACATTTGGGGGTTAAGAGAGGAGAATCCTCACTTTTGAAGTAAGACTTCCTTATGCTATCAAGGGAGACTCTTTCTACCTACTCAGAGGCTGCACACAATGACAAATACGTTATTAAAATCATTTTTGTAGATAAGATTACATCAACTCCTAACCTAGTAAGAGCATAGAGAAACAAATTACAAATATTACATCATAAAGGAGTCCTCAAGCACTACCAAAATGTGATTAAAGATGGAGTTTTATCTCCTTTAGTTGAATTACTTGTGGTAGGTGCCAGAGCCTGCTCTACGTCTCTAGTTGGCTTCTTTCAGTCCAAGCACCCAACTTTTTTGGCAGTCAACGCATAGGCAAAAGTGAGATGGGGGAAGAAGGGACTTGAAAAAGTAATTCTGTGGAAGGATGGTAGAAGTTTCTTCAAATTTTTCGATGGCACCAACATTAATGAAATTGTCGAGAAAGGCCACTGACATGTTGGTGAGTAGCCCCTCTTCATTTAGATATGGCAGTCAGTATGGAGCTTGACAGAGGTAAGATTGATGTATTGCCATTGTGGGTTAATTTTCATAATCTTCTTATAGAGTTTTAGACCATAGAGGGGCTTAGTTTTTTGGCAAGCTCTTTAGGTAAACCAATTTGTATGGATACCTAAATAGCTACTATGGAGCGTATTTATTATGCAAATATGTGTATTGAAGTTTTAAAAAATGCCTCATTACCTGATACTCTAGCTATCTTATGACTTAAGAATTTGGCGAACTAGAAAGGACTGAAATCTCCATTTCTTATCTCTAAAAGCCTAGTAGTTCTAACAAAATATGGAAACCTACTCGTAAGGTATTTCAAACGGTGGCATGATGAGCTATTAGAATTTAAAGTTCAAAATACTCTCTCAGTAGCTACAATAGCTGATGCTAGTGGTGCAAAGACTATAAATCTCTTTGGCTTTACTAATTCTCAAATTCCTAAGGAAATTGAAAAACTACCTCAGATGCTAAGTGATGCACCAAAAACAGTAGGTGTTGAACCTCTGTGAATGGTAGATACACACACTTCTGCATACTTGACATCTCCTAGCCAAAATTCTGAAGCAAATAAGTCTCAAAATCTAAAGGAAATTGAGGAACTACATCGAATTCCAGAAACGGCAGGGGTTGAGCCTCTAAGAATGGTAGATACACACACTTTAGCATATGTGACATTTCCTACTCAAAATTGTGAAGTAAGATCTGAAATAGAACCAAATGCCGTAGAGGAAAACAACGAAGTAAAGAATGATATGACTGATGTAAAAAAGAAACATGGCTTATGCAGTAAGTATTGAAGGTTCCATTTAAAAAATAACCATGATTTAGCTAGCAATAACTCAATAATTGGAGCTTCAAAACAAGAAGAATTTGGTGAACTTAAAGTGCTTAATAACAGTTTCAGAAGGTAGTTGAATAGGAGGAAAGGGAAAAAAATATCAAAAATAAAAGGGGTACCCCTACCAATGTCAATTCCAGCTTGGAATATTAAAAGGCTCAATGACCCTGAAAAATCCTTAGTTAAAGAATTAGTGAAGGATAAGAAGCCTTGTTTGTTGTGACTTCTAGAAACTTGAATAAAAGAGCCCTAGAATCTATTTAGTGCCAAGTGTTTGGGAGCTAATTGGGAGATGGACTTGGTGGATTTACACTTAACCGGAAGATTACTCACATAAAGCAACAATCAACAAGGCAGTTGGCTCATAAGGAAAAAACTAGACAAATTATAAGTTCATTCTTCTTAGCTCAACCAATTTCCAAGATCATTTATCCACTTCGATGAAAATATGATGTCTGACCATTCTTATATGCTAATCCAAAAGCTAGTTGAGAGAAGAACAGGAGGCACTCCTTTCAGATTTTTCAATGGTATCTCTCAACTTGAGGGTTATCGGGTGTTGTTAATCAATGTTGGAACCATAAGGTTACGAGTTATAAATCCTATTAACTTATGACATAATTGAAACTGGTGAAGAGAGCTATCAAGAGCTTCATGCTTCATAGGAATTAGTAGATATATACACTTAAGGAGAAGCTAGCTCAAGCTCAAACAGTCTGTTATAACTCTTGATCGCGGCCTTGTCGTTTGATTTAGGAAAATCGACCTTGGAAACCGGTCAAAATAAATTTATACCAAGGATTGCAGCGTAGCTGAACCTCGGGTCGACTCTC
>JANZLH020000421.1:2957375-2967537 GCA_026770325.2 Erythroxylum fimbriatum
TTTACACCCTCACTAAGATGTCACTTAATGCATACAAGTGTTTAAGGTGAAAAATATCAAGACTCTCAATGAATGCATAATAGAACTCTTACCATAGGCTTGTAATAAAATCACATCTCAATCACTTATGTATAAACTGAAAACAAAAATACAAAGGTCTTTATAAAGGTTGTGATGGGGCTTAGGTACGGTATGACTGGGATAATAAAAAGGTTGATTTGAAGGAAATTTACTAAAGAGAACATTACATAAAACTTATTCAAAATACACATAGGTCCAATCATTGTGAATCTATTGGTACTATATTTTTAACCATAAATTTTGCATGCTCTTTTTTTTTCAATCAAAATAATTGTGAGCATTCATCATGTATCATAATTAAAGAAATACTGGACCCTTACAAATTTCAAGTTTCAAGCTATCAAGTAATTTAAATAATATTCAGAGTTTAAAACAATAAAAAGGATTCAAAGAAAAATAAGATAAAGGTTAATAATTGGGTTATAATCAAAGAAAAAGGCTAAGACTCAAACTTGATTATTCCTAAAGATAAATTATGATAAGGTAATTATCAAAGAAATAGGCTTAGACAAGTGTTGAATCTAAGTGCCTTTATCATTTCAGTGCTTCTAATTTAACAATTGTGGTCTCAATATGCATAATAAAAACAAGTTATAGAATCATTCAACTATGCATGATAACACACATGAAAAAATAAAAAAGCTTAACATTTTTTGAATATTTTTACTCTTACGCTCAAAGCTCACGAAATAATGGTTTTATATGTGTAAATAAATATACAATTTCATTCAATTTGACTATCTAAATGACTATTAAAAATATGACTTATAGAAGTAATTTTATTCTAATTATCATCCTTTCGTATATTAATTCAAATTAATATTTATAATGGTTTCAAATATTTACGAATGTATTTAAATTAATTAAGAATATCATTTAATTAAATTTAATTAAAAAATTATAATAAGCTTAAAAATCATTAAAATCATTAACCCCTTCCCCATACTTAAAACTGTACATTGTCCTCAATGTACATAATATAAGCACATATTAATATGTGAGAAAGTAAGTTGTACTTCCTTGAATAATATGATTTTCTCATTTTGGCATTGCCCATCCAATATTAGACTAACATCCTTGGAAACAAAAAGAAAAAGGGATAAAGAATAAAAGAAAATAAAAATAACACACATGAAAATAAATAAACAAGAAATATCATTAACTATAATGTTAAATCAAAATAACAATGTAAGAAAAAAATAAATAAAAATAAAAAAAGATACAAAAGTCAAGAATCTCCCTCGTGATGTGATCCAGGTTGGTTCGACGAAGGACGGTCCTCGAGCTGTTGATCCTGATTGGGTGAAGGAGTTGCTGAGGAAGTGACTTAGCCAGATGGTGGAGGCTATATGTCGACGGCTCACTATTAACAACAACAGCTCTCCCATTCATCCAAATACAGTCTCGAGCCTTTCTGGCTGCTTAAGTGAAGTCTCAAGTTGTCCTGCCTACTCCAAAAGCTCCGTCTGCTATTGTTGAAGAGTCTTTTGAGTACCTAAAAGCTAAGTTACTCATCTTTCCAATAGTGTTATTTTCAGCTAGGCAGAATGTGGTGCCCTAGCCTTGGAAACTCTCAGACTATCCTCCGTTGGTACTACACCTCCCTTTTCGGGTAGTGGTGACTGTGGTTTGGGTGGCTGCTCCGTGGTATATTTTGCCACTTATCTCCATCCTCCACTGTAGGCTAGTCGGGCTCCTTAATGAGTTTGTATTGTCACCTATGGGTCTTCGATATTTGCGAACCATGCACATGTGCTGCATCATTATGAGGTTTAGCACTACCATGGTACCTATCTGTTGCATCGGTGCTAAACGATCAAATATCCCCATCCTTCATGCAAGTCTGGTAACATATGGCCCGACATAGATTGTGTCGATCTTTCTCTCTCCTCTTTGATGCCTAATGAACAAGGCAAGTGCGTGTTCCAAGTGGATTGGCATCCTCTCGCTCATACTCTACAAGCAATACATTTCCATGCTCCTGACAACCCCCCAGTTATCACTTCAACTATTAAGCGTGTGAATCATAATACCATGAATGTATCTGAACGAGGGATGTCATAATATGGATGCCTTGGATTTGTTTGGGTCGTAATCTTCCCTTATGTTGGTCATACACCAAAAGTGCCAAGGAGAAAATCCATACAAAAAGTTTGTCCGTAGCGTTATGTACTTTATCGTCCCCACCTACTCCTAGTCATAAAGACCCGTTATGATGGAAAATTCTGAATAGCTCATCCAAAACATATCTCCCTGAAAGTAGATCGTGTTAGGTCGATCCCCGTCATAGCCACCTCTCTCTATGAAAAACATAGAGAGCACCTCTACTGTCAGCATCTTATAGGAGGATTCCACGATTTTAAAGAGTTAGGACCATGCACCAATGTTAACGAAGTATCGAACTTGTTTAGCTAAACTAAATTGCGCTAGCACCTCCTACTGTAACATCTCATTTCTATACTAAAGATTAGAACCTTAAAATACAGTACATGTGAGATATCAATGAGAGATTAGAAAAGTGCATTTCATGCTCATGTATAATATTAGCATACACACACATGAACTGGAATATTGCACACATTATAATGATTTGTTCATGTACTTATTTGACATCTTCCGGGTATAAATGATCGTTTTCATGCGATTATGAAATGGATAGTGAATCTTTTTGCCTTAAAAATTTATTTGGTGAATTAAATTATTGATTTAAAATTTTTAGTGAAGTTGTGAATTTTCTGAGAATTCAGGATATTTTTGGACTAGGAAAAATGCAAGTGGCAGAACAATTGATGAATAGTAGTACAAATAAGAGACTAATGGTAGTGGAAATTTTTATAAGTGACATTAAGATTTAATGACAAGTGTCATTGAGAATTTAGAGGCAATTGAATTAGAAATTAAGAGATTAATGGACTGATTTTTAATAGTCGTGTGTTGGCTTAAGTAAAAATGCAAGTAGCATAATTCTTTAAGTGGTAAGTATCATGACAAGTGACATTAAGATTTAATGACAATTGTCATTGAAAATTTGGAGACAATTGAATTAGAAATTGAGAGATTAATGGACTGATTTTTAAGAGTCGTGTGTTGGCTTAAGTAAAAATGTAAGTAGCATAATTCTTTAAGTGGTAAGTGTCATGACACCCACCAAGCTTTTAAACCCATATTATTTACGTTTGAAAGACCATCCTTGCTTTGTCTTTCACGTTTATGCTCTCTCTTCAATTTCATTCTTTATCTTCTTTATTTGTCTTCATCCCCGAAACTCACTTCTCACCTATCCAAATTGAAGCATGCTTTCACCTTTCATTTGCTACTACTGTTTTGTGGTCTTTTTCATTTCTTACTAAAGACCCTACCCTATCACCCTTGAATGATGATTCACAAGTGAGAGAAGAAAGCTAAGGTTAAAAGAAAATGTGAAGAGTTTGAAGATCTTGAGGCTTAAGCAAGTAAGTCTTAAGCACTACTCTTCTTTATTTATTGAATGAAGCATTTTTTATGATAGTTAATTTTTAAATGAAGATAAAATGGTGATAAGTATATGTTGAAACGTGACTGAGAAAACCTGGGTATGTTTATCTCTTACTTTTACACATTTGATGATGATTAATGATTTGAGTTATAATGATTAAAAAGAGTGAAGAAAAATTTGTTAGGTAAATGGGTGTTCATGCTCTGTTTTTATTGTTGATATATGTGAATCCCTTTGGGTGTTTAGAGATGAACTGAATGAGTATAGAGTTAAGGAAAAAGGATTAGGTGAGGTTGTGATATAGAGAGGATTAAAATGATAAGTTTAAGATGAAGTGAAGGTGTTAATGGAGAGGAAAGAATGCAAAAAAGATGAAAAAGTGCAACGATGAAGAAATGCAGAAAATGATGAATATGTGTAAATGATGTCCTATTTTTGATGTGTTTAGTCATAGATTTGATTTGTTTTTGATCAAGTTAAGCTGAAATGGAAGATGAAATAAGTTAAAGGTGATGGATTTAGTAAAAGAGTTGAAGAAGAGATGAAAAAAATCTGCAGTTTGTGAATCTGCAGAAGAAACTAGGCAATGCACGATTGTGACATTGGTGATGCATCTCGCAGTGCACAATCGTGATACTGCATACTCGACTGGAATTGCACAATCGTGCTTATGCACGATCGTGACAATGAAGGCTTACCAAAAGGTGACAGTTTCGAACATCCTTCATTCTTTTAGTTTTAACTTCTTCTTCCAACCTTTAAATGACTTGAAATTTGAACCAAAAGACTCCTCACACAAGTTTCTTTCTCTCCAAAAAAATTTATGGCCATATAAATTCATTAGGAAAAGATTGATTAATGAAAATGATGAAGTGTACTGGAATTTCTTAAATGGAATGATTTCACTGAACAGTCAGTAGTATTTTGGCCATATATTGATTTGTAGATATCTAAATAAGATTATTTTTTATTTAAAATAAACTAGAGGCATATTTCTACAAAAGTTCTGAAGAAATAGAATTTCAATTTTGTCTCAAAGAATTCCAAAATCTGGCTTGAAGTGGAGTGCAGAGTACTATTGTATTTTAAGAACAGTCCGAAGTATTTTGAGTATAACTTTCAGAATACTCAATAAAATTGTATGATTTGTTGTCATTAGAAACTTAAGACATAGAGGAATATTTTTTTAGAAAAATTATTGTCTAAATACTTCATTTTACTTGTCCTAAGACCATGAAAAATTGATCTGAAAATCTGAGAAAAGCTGGAATGATTGATTAATGATGTTATAACTTAGTAAATAAATTGTTGATACCAAAGGCATGAGTATAATGGGAATGAAGTTGTTCATATGATAGTAGTTGTGATTCAGAAGAGATGAGCTATATGTATTACGTAAAGGTGAAGGAGAATTTGATATTATGAGAGCATATACAGCTAGAAAAGAAATGACTAGTAATTGAATTATGATATTAGAATAACCAAGTATTTTTGAGGTGTAAACCTAAGAATAAGTTAGACACATATAAGTGATAAGGGTTGATTGATCAAGAGATGTGATTAAGGAAACATACCCGGAATAGTCAAATTGAGCATGCATTATACATGACACATATACATATGTGTACAATTGAATTTTTATGTAATTGTGCATTAATAATGTGTGTGCAATGTGTGTATTGCATAATGTTGATATGTAGGATAAAATGTTTGCATCTAGATGTTTCCGGATCATGGAAGCTGATGTTAGAGCATACTGTGAGTCGACCTAGATGGTCTTACTTTAAATGATTGTTCTGTTTAAATTTTGTAATGAATTATTATGTGAGTGTGAGTGTGATTGTGATTGTGTTGATTCTGGACATTGACTGTCCGAGGTTTTTGATGCATGAAATACGTATTGGAAGTGCTTATTGAATGTGAATTTGACAAAATAAGTGATTACTCAACATTTTTGTTGAATGTCGGACTAAGGTACGATAATAAATTTGAATGTGAATGTGAAATCATGTGACTGATTGAAAATATGTGAATGTAATTCATTTCATTACATGAATTCATAACAACATAAAGGCTGTTGTGACCGGAATAGCCACCGAAAAAGAGCTTAAAGCTCAGAATGTGATAAGAGCTTCTAGCTCAGTTGTTAGTGTACCCGTATCCACAAGGGATATGGGTCATTATCTGAAACAAGCCCGATATCCACAAGGGATATGGGCCAGTAAAAAGCACTTGGTAACAATAATAACAATTGAAAGTGAGTCTCATGACCACTACTTATATATCTGATATGTATGATTTAAATAGTTGAAATAAATAATTCGAACGATTTTTGAATGTGATATGTGATTTAAGTGAATATGAAATTTATGTTAACTCAACATGTTGAATTGATGAAGTGATGTGAATTATGTGATTATATGAATTGACGTAATATGTGATTGAGTGAGCCATCGAGGATGATCCACTCACTGAGTAATGAGCCATCGAGGATAGTCCACTCACTGAGTTCACAAAATTTAACCCAAATTTTGCAATATTTTTCAGGCTTAGAGAAGTTCTCTAATTAGATAAATTGGAATCTATCCACTGCATTCGTGTAAGAGATAAAGGTTGGGATCAGTTCGCGTCTGCATTTGTATTTCTTTATTTTTGTATCAAATTGTGTATTCCGCAATTATTGTACCTTGGGTATTTGAATAATTATGTTTTATAATGGCTTTTCAAATTGGAAATGTTTTTAAATGAGATTGATCAATGAGTGTAGTAACACTTGCGAATGAAAATGTTTATGAATAAAGTGGGTCAAATTTGTTTATTGATTTCCTAAATATGCATGTGATGTTTGAAAAATTGGTAACAAGCTTCGAATGTTTGACTGTTTTAGCATGCCACCCTCGTAGAGTATGTTCTTGAATACTGTCAGTATGTTCAGGGATATGCACTATGAGAGTGGGGAGCTAAAGTGAAGTTGGATATTTTGTTCTTGAGAACAACTCGTTCGCATTAGAAAATAATTCAAACTTCGCACAAAGTTCTCTAACTAACTCCCATTTGTTTTCTATAGGCATGCAAATGTACTGAGAATCTTTTTGTCTCAGTCATGTAAACACATCAACATATTAGATTACCGACTCCAACATCTTGAAGGTTGAGTTTCATCTAGTTGAAAAAACCAAAACCAACATCTTCATACTCAAAATGCATATTTATCGTGTAGTTTCTTCAAATTTCTTAACTCTTTTGAGTGTTGTACTCCAATGTACTACACTATTTTGAATCAAATCTATTGATTCCTTTACGATATCCAATCCATCCTTCACAATCAAATTCAAAACAAGTGCAAAACAACACATATGGAATAACCTTCTACCAACCAACAAGCTCCCAACTTGTATCTTATTCTTCAAGTTTTCAGTCATAACATTATTCGTGGTACAATTTTCGATTGTTAAGGTAGATAATTCGGTATCGATATTAAAATATATCAAAGAGTCTCCCAACTTGATTACCAACCTTTCACTTATATGTGGCCTTCTCACATAAATGAATCAATCATGTACTGTAACATCCCACCCCCGATAAGAAGGGTAGAATAGTAATTTGGAAAGGGTCGAGAGGGATTAGGACTATTTCGAAAGAGTCGTACATATTCTTACATGGGAATAGTGAAAATTGCACATGAAAATGACCCTGCATGCATTCATGACATTTTCCGGTATACGTGCCTAACTGTGATTTTTGTGAAAAACGTGGTATTTGTGTTTGAAAAATTAAATTAGAGTGATTTTTATGTGTTTTATATTTTTGGGGAATATTAGGAAATTTTTCTGGAATTTTTTGGAGAAAATTTCCGGACCGAAAAAATCGCCAAGTGGCCAACCGACTGGTTTTCGGTACCGAAAATTTCTGCCCAATGGCACTGTAATATTGAGTAAATGATTTTGCGATTGTAATTGGAGCCATTGGAATTGGATGGACTTTTATTAGGGTTTCCATATTAAATGATATTCATTGATTTTGTCTTTTTCTCATTAATATGACAAGTGTCTTAAACCCATTAATTGCATAGGTTATCTCATCCACGACATTTGCATACTTTTTAGCCAGTCAATTTAATGTTCTTGTCTTCATTCACGGCAACTCCAAATTGAAAGAAGGGAAAAGGTGATTTTAATGGTTTTTGTTCCTTGCATCTGAAACCTTATACTTTCTTCTTCTTCTTTGATTTTTCCACTTATTTTAGCTAATTCCTACTCTTCTCTCCTACCTTAAGTGCATCCTTTCCATATGTTCAAACTCAAACTTCCTACCTCCCTTGATATGGTGAGTGTCGTGTGTGTTAGTGGTGTGAGTGGAAGTTAGAGATTTGGAGTATTAATGGAAGAATTGAAAAGTTAAAAGCTTGATTAGGTAAGTTTACGTTTAAGTGTTGATTGTTCATTTAATGCAATAATTGTGATGTATATGCATTGAATTGTATGTGAACTATGCTTGTATATGTGGGTATGTAATTGGTTTGCTTAATTGATGGTTGAGTGAGAAATGATGAATGTAAGTGTAATAGTTGTTGTATGAAAATTAGGATGGTTTGGAAGTGGACTTTGTGATTAAAGATGAGTGGAAACCAATGAAAATTTATTGTGTAGTATGCTGCCATTTTTATACCTATTTACCCAAGTGCATAACTTGATGAGATTAAAGCTGAATTCTTGGCTAAATTGGATGCTAAGTGGAGTGGAAATGGTATGGGAATGAAGGAATAGAGGTAAGTATTGAAATCTGGAAATTTGTTTTGTACATGTTTCAGTATTTTGATCATAACTCTTTGTGTGGTTGAGCAAATGAGGTGAGACTTGTCTTGAATTAAAACTGAGATGTTTGGCTACATTTTATGTCAAGGAAGTTCTGCCAAATTGTGGCTTGAAGGGATTTAAATTTGGTCTTGAAAATGAGTGATATGTACTGTATGAACAGTGATCCGAGCTTGATAATTTGGAACTTTGATGAATTTTTCTAGATTGATTAAGGTTGAATTTGTGAAATTGGTCTAAATGAAAGTTGAAGATTTCCTTTTTATCTTTCCATAGCCACTAAGTATGCAATTTTTCGATATGTATGTTAAAAATTATGACCTGTTGATTTTCGGATGTTAAGATGCTTGATGCTGGAAATGTGTTAAGGGTAGGTTTTATGGTGATTGTACATTAAAGCTAAATTCTGGACTGTTGTGATTTTAATTAGCTCAAGTGGTCTTATGGAAAGTTGTAGGGGACTGAATTAGCTTTAAAATGAGGTATAGTATGCTAAATTTGGATGTAAGAGTTGTGAGTTATGAATTTGTAAAGTTTGGATTTGGTTTAGGTAATATGCTGATTGTACAAGGTGAAACAGGGCAGAACTTTTAAGTGAGTTGTTGACCCATTTAGCAATTGAATTTGGTTCCATGTTGTTCATGAAAGTTGTAGAACATGTTTTTATCTTTCTTTTGAAATAAAGCTTGTAATTTTTAGCTAAAGGAATGGGAAGTTATGCTCTTTGGGAGAATGTTGTACTGTTTTAGAACATTTTGATTAGGCAGTAAATTTTAATGCATTTTTGACATCTTTAGAGGTGGAATTAGTTTTGGTGTCCTTCATTGTAGAGCTCTCTTTTATCTTGAAATTGATACCAAGTTTGTCCAAATTGGAGTTTGGAGTAAGGAGTTATGACCTGGACAAGTTGGGATGTCGAAAAAAGAAAGAATCCAGTCAGGCACTGTAATCGACCTAGTCAACTACAATTATGTCCTAGTCGACTAGGGCATGTATTTTTCCTGAACCGACCTCTCTCCACTCTTTTGCTTATAACTTTTTTGTCCGACATCCGATTGACCTGATTTTCGAGGCATCGAATTCGTAGAATATTGAATTTCATTTCTATCTAAAATTGGACATATTTTGTGGTAAAATTGACGTGGGTTGGTTAGGCCAAAGTGAGAGGATCGGATAATTATTTTTTCTAGTCCTTGTTTTATTAATTTTTGGACCTATAGGGATCCAAATTTAGTGATTTTGGTGTCGTTAGATTTCTAATTTTTAGACGAAATTTTTGTGATGGAAATTTTTAGATTAGTGCCGGGAATGTCACAAACATGCATTGTACACATTTTAATCACTACATGTGCATTATTAAATATTTCTGATTACACATTTGGTAATGTTTAGATCTATTTGACTGTTATAGAGGCACATTTGGAGCGTTGACCCACCGATGTTGCTGAGACTTCCAGGCATTAGCTCAGAAGTTATTGGTGAGTAGCCTAGATGGTTTTCTCAATTATTATATGTTTACTGTGGAGATAATGGCGGGTTTTGTGGTTGATTCTAACTGTGAATTCCGGGCAGAAGGCCCGATGTATTGGAAGTTATGACATAGAAGTGTTATCTGTTTGTGAATTTGTGAAATTACTTGCTTCTAATGTGATAAACTGTGATACGTGATTTGATTGTGATACAGTTACTACTTAATTGCGACATATGGATTAATTGTGATGCATTTACTGCCTAATTGGGACATATGCATTTCATACATGAATGCATGCTCAGATAATGACAGTTGTGACCA
>JANZLH020000421.1:2981713-2992109 GCA_026770325.2 Erythroxylum fimbriatum
AAGGTTTCCAACGCGGATTCGGGTTCCAGTTTGGATTTTCGGATTAGAGGTTGGATATCCGGATACGGGTTCCAACATTGGCATTATATATATCGCAATCCTTTGGCATCTAGCTAGTGTGGTTTCAATTTTAGAGGAGGTTTTTGGGATTAAAGCCTTAAAGAATAGTAGGAACTTGACAAAAAGGCAAAAGTGGAGTTAGTGCTGCTCTTTTCATCATCCTTAGATTGTTCTTTGGAGAAACTGAAACCATTTATTAGATCTTTGTGGTTTACATTTAGACATTAAATATGGTTATCAAATTTGGAGTGGGCCTTGGTTGCTTACTACTTCTTTTAATGATGTTCTTATTAGTCTCATCATTGAAACAATTGTGTACTTGGTCCGCAAATCCTACCATCATGAAACTATTGACAAGTCCACTTTAAAAGTTTTGTCTTCAACTATGATTTTTCTTAGGATTCATTTGTATATTTTGAAAATGTTAGCATTAGAACTGAACCCTTTAAAATATTCAGGTTTTATTTGCATTGTGATGAAAAGGATATGATTCAAAATACAATTTTAGCCAAAAGTGATGCAATTGTTATTATGTTTCAAGCCATTTGACTGAATTAGGACAATGATAAATAGCTGTATGATTATATCAATACAAGTAAAAAGTACATCATTATAAGTAAATGGTAATGACAATTAATTGCATAGGAATGCATGGCTGTGATTTAGAAAGAAAGAAAAAGGAGAAAGAAAGAAAAACGTGGTATGTACAAACGTGGCAGAGCCTCAAAAATAAAACATCCTCCAAAGGACATTACCGTTTTGAGATCCATTCTCTCTGAATCTGAAATTGATGATTTCTTTCCCGCCCACAAGAAATTTAGGGGTGATCATCAATGGAGGACAAGACGAAGAAGAGATGGAATGTAACCTACACGAGGCACATCAAGCAAAAAAGAAAAGTGTTTCATGACGGCTTCTTGGACCTTCACCTCTCTTCCAACAAAGTACTTTTCCCCTATTTCCATTCACCCAAATATCTCGGATTAAGTTATGATATTTGTTGCATTTTGACGTTTGATTGTTCAGGTGAAGCTGTTGGATGATTGTGAGAAGCTTCTGGAATGCAGGATCTTGAAGGAAGAAGAAGTTGTGAGTAGAGGCCAAACTCTCACTTTCAATACCTTTCTTGTTGATGTTGGAGATCCTGAGGGACATCATGAGCCTCTATGCGATTCAAACTTCCAACAGTGGAATAAAAAAGTATTGGAAAGGCCTAGAAAGAAATTTGCGAGTCCTTCAATTTCTACTTCTGGTAGTATAATCTTCTATATTACCTTTGCTTCTTTGTCTTTCCATATTTTAATACTGCGCAAGCTGTGTTTTGTTAGGTAGAGAGGATAACGTGGAGAAGATATCACATAATCTGAGCCCTTCACGAGCAATTATCAGAGGTTAGTTTTAATTTTTTGAAAAAACTACCTTCTTGAATTATGGATGTGAACTATTGTGACCATTGTTACTTTATAGAGTTCAAGAAGAGTAAAATGCAAAAGTATGGAGCAAAGGAAAGTAGTCTGGATGTGCTAAAACCCAGTATTAAAGGTTAGCTGCTGAATATTATTCTATTAGATTTATTATTATTGTTATTTTTTTGCTTGGACACTGCTCTTTAGTTCTTCATTCCTTTTTGGCATGTGTGACTTGTTAGATAATATGGAAATGTGAGGTTGCGGTTATGGATCATTGCAAAGGTCAATCATCTGTCCCTGAAAGCTGTCTAGACTGTTTTTAGTTTCGATCACTTCTTGTTTTAGACATAGGATGGCAGTTTTTATACACTAACAGCTAACTCAGAAGGCTAATAAGTGTCATGATGGATCCTCTTGGGGCAGGTTGATTTCCCAATTTATTTTAGACTTTTTCAAAACTTTTTTCAGACTCTCGTATATTTGAACTTATTGATGGTGTGGGTGCAAAACCTTTGTTAATTAATTAAAGTTGGAATAACCTAACCGGCATTTGTTTTTCATTTCCTTACATCTCTTTATCAGAGTCATTGTTAGATCATGCTGTATGATGAAAGCATAAAACCTTCTATCTAGCTGGTTCTTTAGGAACGATGGTAATATACGGTATGGTGAATTGGTGGCATTTAATGACCCGTTGGTTGAAACTGGAGAGACTGGTGGCATCACAATTCTATAGTACAGTTCATTCTGAGAAACTGTTGTAATATTAACAAAAACATCAAATCAATTGATGGAGAAATCAAGAGCAATTTTCTGTTGGAAAGCTAGGATTCCATGCCCATGATTCTAGTTAAAACTTGTTTGAAAAGGTAGGTTGTCTTGTTCATAGTTGTTTCTTCCACTCCAGTAATGATGTTTGTATATAGTTTCATCTTGTCCAATTTGCAGTCATCATATATCAAAGTCTTCTTCCACCGACTTTCCTCGGACATTTTTCTTTAAGCACAAACCAATCTTCTTTTAGAATGCATTTAATATTGTTCTTTTAGCATTGCATGTAATATTGTTCATATTTGGTGTTTTTATTTTCTTATGTCTATCTGCATAAATATGAGAAATTATCCTAGTTAACATGTCCTCCCCTGTTAATGTAGAATGGCAGGTCTTATACACAACGCAAGTAACACAGAAAGCCAAGAAATATCATGATGGTTTCTTGAGACTTTTTCATAGTGGCCTCCAAGGGAGACAGGTTAACTCTAGAACTAAGTAACTCGTTTCTTTTCAACGAGAAATCATCTTTCTTGTTGAATTGAGTGAATCTTACACTCCAACAGCCTTCCTGCCAAGGGCCATTGGTTAAAAGATTTTTCTTGTAAATATACTAGGAGAATTTGTTTGTTTAATGACATTGGGTGTCTATTCTTTATTTTCCTTTTCATATTTGTTCTTTGATGTTCATCCTTTTAAGTGTTTAACTTATTTTATCAGTGTGATTCTCCATTCAGATTATGCTGTATGATGCAACCAGGAAAAGTTTGGATAGTAGATTTCTCAGAAAGGATGAAATAATAAGATCTGGGGAATCAATAACATTTGACACTTATTTAGTTGACATTGAAGAACTTGTGGAAAACCAGTATCTAGGGGATCAGAAAGTTCAAAAGGATGTCTTCAATGTTTCTGACAAAACAAAGACACCAAATGGGCATCTTGATAATCCCCGAATCGACAAAATTTCGGTGAAAGGTCAGTTGGAATAGATGTCGCATTTGAACCTTTTCCTTTCAGATGGTGCTACCATGATAATGATGTTTTTCAATTACAGAAACATATATATGTAAACAGTTACATGGATAAACTTTTATATACAGGCTTGGATTTCTCCTCGTCTTTCTTTATGTGGCATAAATAAGTTTTATTTCAATATTTAGTCTTTATGCTGATAATTTGTTAGTTTTATCCAGTACGATGTGAGATGTTACTATCAATCTGGACAACCAGGAGTATATAGCAGAGATGAGAAGAGAAGATGATAATAAAGAGTATGGAGAAGTGAGGTTGAAGAGTTTAGGGGATATTGAGCAAGAGCGATTAGATGAATAGAATAATGGCTGCAAAAGTTGGGAATTATATATCTACATCCTAATTTATCATTATTTCGTATTTATAAAAGCTCACTGTCAGAGTTAGCCACTAAAGGGAATTAAATCGTGCACATTATGAGGAAAAAAAAAGGCTCCCTGTATGTTAGCAGTTATATAAGAAACTAAATGACAGAAGCAACAAAACGAACCAGTCTGTCTTTTGCTGCATATTCATGCATAAAATTGCTAGATTAATCTGAGTGAAATTCCATGGTTTCTTCAGATTATCATCGCTCCATTTTTTATTCATTTTGTCGGTTCTACTGTGTAATATCATTTTTTATGTCAATTTCTTAGTTTATCAATTGTTTTTATCTACTGAATGCAACATGATGCAATTACATTTAGTATTCATATGGTACTGAATACTTGTCTTCATTCTAGTATCAAGTATTATGTAGTCTCTTGTTTTTGTTCCCTTTTTCTAGTTGCTGGATCTTCTTGATTGTTCTTTTCTTTCATGGCAGAATCTTTTCAAAACCCTATGGATATACAGGAAGATGCATACTCAAGTTGCATGTCAAGTGTAAAAAGTACAAGCATCAACAAAATTGTTCCCAGAAACAAAGATTTGCGTGCTGGTACACCCCTTAGTTGTGTTATGCCACCCATTTCCTTATTGTGTTTGAGATAGGCATAGTCTGTCTGCTATCTTGCATGCCTCAGTGATGACAACTTGCTGCATACTTGTTATACCCATGATCAAGTGGTTTTTGATATATAAGTTCATTTTCAACAGCCGTGCAATATAAATTTTGCACATTCCAGTGAGATTTGGCAAAATTTTTCATGAAGTGCCATGATGTAATATGAAAAGAGAATCCCTGAAATTCCTTTTGTTGATCATGTAGCACAATCTGCATATTGTTTAAGATCATAGCTTATTTGCTACTTTTGAATCTGGTCCTAATGGATTGTCGCATTGTAACTGCAACTAATGGTAAAGTTTTTTTGGTCCTGTCTAGCCCATCAAATTTTGTCCATTCTTCAGAAGCCGAAAGCTCAACAGAGTGTTATGGGCAGTGAGATAAGTACGCATGCTTTCTCGACCAAGGAGCTTCAAGGTGCAGATACTGTCGCTGATTGTACAGAGGGATACCTATTGCATGGGAAATTGTTTCTGAAGAATGGAACAGCTGAGTATTTGAATATTGCAGAAGCAAATAAAACTGTTTCTGAAGGTAGCTTCTCTGCACTCCTTGTAACTTTTCACTGTTCAGCTTCTAGTCAGGTCTTAATGTCAAGGATCAATCAGCAATAACTTTTCGGGTTTTGCAGAAAAACCTGCTTTCATATGTAGCCAAAGATCCAAGGACAGTAAAGCTAGAAATATTGACCAGGTTTGGCTCATGGCAATCCAAATCCTCATCATAGTTATAAATAATGCTTTTACGGTCTTCAACTCATAATCTTCAGTAGTTTTCCCATATCATTGGGATGAAATACTTGAAGTTTTATGTTAATCACTCTCCATAACCTATCTGAAGTGTCATCTGTCTTCAGAGATAACACAATTAGGTGAAGCATTAACATGCATAGGTTGCAAATCAGTGATTTTGGTTTTCCGCTTGCTGACTCTGTGTTCAAAGTTTGCCTGAGTGATAAGTATGCTAAGTTCAATCCTAATAAACTAAGCTTTAATTAGATTAGGTTCAGCTTGCTATAGTTTCCGAGTATTTGGATTATGAGTTTGTAAAGAGGTTTATATTGTTATTCATTCAAAAGCTCGCCTAGGAAAATATTGATGTACATCAAAGTAGTGTAGTTTATAAACCTATAGTGTTCTCCACATCCTTCTGTGGAGGTGACTTGGATGCTCTGTCAAAGCTTATTAGGTTTGGGCATGCCTTTAGGCTTATATGCGGGTAAAAAATTCTTTTACCTGAGCCTAATATTTATATCTTTTCCAAAGGCTTATGTTATATGATATAAAACTTTTTTTTTCATTTTTACTGTTCAACTTGGTCATAACATGCTATCTCTTTGTGCAGTGCCATCTTGCTTCCCCTAATTTGTGTGCAGGGGGTGTCTGTTCTCCTGATGATGAAAGCGATAAGAACAGTTATTCCAAGCATCTAGCAAGCCCAATGAAAATGGATAAATGTCCTACTTTTGATCTAGGGTTCTGAGGGATAGCTGACTGTAAGAACTTCCATCACATTTAACGTTTTCACCATTAGTTGATATCCCCGTTTATATCATGGGTTCACAATATCATCACTGGAATTTTCCTGATCCACTTGTATCAGATCTCGCTATGTGAGACTGCCATTATATCGCTATATACAGAGTCCTGAAATATGCAAGTGGGGCCTTCTTCCACCTGTTGTCATATTCACACAAGTTCACTTTGACACGAAGATATTCGCTATCCTTCTGAAAAATTTTGAAGTTCGCAATGTAGTTACATTTTTAAAGCGGTGATATCTTAAAAGGAAGGGTGTAGTGAAATGTTATTTCAGGCCTAGATTGGATATATAAGAATTTATTTAATGTTGTGCACAAATGGATTCTCAGTTAAAATGCTTCAAGTTGCATTCTGACACAAGTAGAAACATCTCTAGGGTTTCGTTTCTGGTGATTGAACTCGTGCAGTTTGCTGAATGTGAGAAACCTGGAAAGTTGTTGAAAGCTCACATAGGAATTACCTAACAGCCACCTACAGAACTCCAAATGTTAAACATGAGCCCCAGTTTGCATTGAGAAACTAGAATCTGGTTCTATACGAGTGCAACTAAATTTGAAACAACCACTACATAGGATAGGGTTCCAAATATAAACGGAGGCTGATAATTGAAAAAGGGAAGAGGAAATTGAGTCATTTGCTTTGCTGCCTCGATTTAATTCTTTCTAGTTCTGTCATCCTCTCTGGACTTTCGCACGCTGAGCAGGGCTTGAAAGAGGCGTCTGCTCTTGCTTGAATATAGTTGAATGTCACTCGTCCTCTCTCTTTCAGCATGCACAGTACTAGACCATGAAACTGATCTCTGGGTCTGAGTTGGGTACTGAAAAAACATTAGTAAAACCATCTTTATATCATAATAAGCTTGTGGCACCTTGTTGCCTACCATTGTCTACAACTTCAAAGTTACGAACGTCATTTTACATTTTGGGCGTATTGTTGAGCTTACCTGTTGTCTCCCAGTAGAGTGGTTTGGAGAGGTTGGTCTCTTGAGAATAGATCTTGTACGTAAAAGGGGAAAGCGCTGTGAAGAGACCGCTCTTTTTTCTGTTCCTAGAGAAACAAAATCAGTACATGATTGTGACAACTATAGAACAACTCTTGACAAAATTCCTGTAAGACCTGGTTTGTTGTTGTCTGAAATCTTTGCAAATGCGAAAGTTCCTTGTCTTAAACTGAATTTTGGAGATGGCAATGTGAAATTCCGTTCTCTGCATTTGGGAGATAGTTATAAAGCTTCAACTTATATTAGTCATGATGATAATTTGCTAGGTGAATACGTCATAAAGTTTTACCTGCGAGAAGGAGAAGTTGCCCTTTTGATTGTTGCTTGTGGGACTTGGCAGAACAATCACATAAGTAACGAGTAAACAATTATCAGTATGGATCAATGAAAATTTAGTACTTCTCTGAATTTGTTTTAATTTGGAGTTCATCATAGTTAAGCTTCCACACATTCTGGACAGATTCAGAACACAATACCTTGTTTAAATTGTTCCAAATTGTATCCAACAGTTGTTCTACTGTGGTGTTTGGATCTGCCACCGTCAACTGCATCCATGTTGCCCTCTGCTGAAATTAGTTCATTGAAGTATCCTTAAAATCTCTAGTCTTTTTCTCTATCTCTCTGTAACTTCCTAACAGAGATTAGCTTCCAGAGACATGTAAAGGGTAAAATGAAATTACTGTCAGCATGCTTGCCTGAGAAAATGTAACTCTTATGGTACTTAGGAGTATATATCATCAACGATTGTTGAAGAAGACCGCCTTGGTTGGTATACTCTTGGCATGTTTTTACTCTCTGAAAAAAGCCGTACCCAACAATGGATATGCATAATTAAAGTGAAAGAAGACATCAGTAACCTAATGTTGGAGGTGCAAGACGTTAACTCAAGATCTACGTAAGTCCACATTCAAGTGTATGTACATTTTTTGTCAGCACTGAGGTCAGACCATCTGAACATCTCCATGTTAGATGTTCAGATAGTCTCCAATGGGGTAAAAATGTGACAGATGAAGGCAAGTTATTGCAAAAAAAAAAAATGAAAGTGAAATTCACGAGTCTCTGGTGATTTATATTGAATTGAAGGCATTGCAGGGGAAGAGAGAGATCCTAAAGGGGTTAAATGTTGTTTAGTGCTCATAGCAATTAACAATTACAGCCCTGTGACTTACAACAAGACAAATGCTATATCGTGGTGATTTACGTCTAAAGGCTAGCTGAGCGTTGCATCTAACTACCCTGCTTTATGATATTGAGTGAGAGGACCCATATATGAATGCCAGGGTAATACGCGGTGAAACCTGTTCCAAACAAGACAAATGAAGCTCTATATTTGCAATTTCTTCTACTTTCTCGTCAAAAAAAGTGTTGACTTTGTATGCTACTGAACCCAAATGATCCACAGTGCTGATCAAAGCTTGAATAAGGTAATTCTTCAAGGTTTCAGGCACTCTACAATTGCTGAAAAATGCAGTGTTTTAGTAACCCTTCTGTCAAAAATCTTAAAAAGGTATTCATTAGCTGACAACAAAAATGCGGCTCACATTTGCTCCTGCTCGTCGACTTTGTTGTAAGAAATTTCAAAGTAATCTGCTGCCGAGTACAATTGTTTCCTAACATTCTTCAAGTCCTGTAATGATGAAAAGCTAATTTTCTTAAAAATCCAAATGAAGGGCGACTGATTTCTCCAAGTATTGTGGTCTGAAGCATGCTGCACTTCATGGATCCCTCATCTGAGACTGATATGTCTATCATAGTGAAAACAGCAACATTGCAGTCTACCTATTGAGATTTTCCGACAGTTGAAAGCATAAAGAAGCAGAAACATATATGGCAAACTTTTTCCCAAACATAAAGAAGCACAAATGTACATCGTATCTTGTTTTTCACTAGAATCATAATAGCAACCTCACCTTGAGCGTGTCTGAAAAGATCAAGCTTTGCTGCATGATAAACTCGTCTGGATTGGAAGCTCCTTGAGGGCCAGGAAACGTAGAGGACCAGGTGTTACTGTCCATGACACCTATACTTGTCTGCCAAATTAATTAATTACAAAGAAAAACAAACCACATGGACCTGGTTATATACAGCTGTTGATCTAATCTTACACTTAGCGTGCTTTATCACATTGCTGCTGCTATGATCAGAACAAAAGAATCAATCTTAAGAGAACGAACCTGCGGGCGTTGTTCTTAACCGGGCTTAGAGTCACGATTGGAGATGGGTACACACCAGAAGTATGAAGCTTATTGAGGTGGTTTCAACTAGCTAGAGACGCTGTGGCCGGAGATATATACCTGATACCGTGTGTAGGAGGAAAAAGAAAGCAATAATTTGGGATGAAATTGTCAAGAAAATCTCGACCTTCAATTATTTGGACTTAAAACAAAGCTGAAAACGAGATAACAACAGTGCCCTGTGGATTTTTAATTTAACGTGCAAGTACTCATCTCTTGAATTGATAGGATTCACCCACCCTACATAAAGAAATAAGAGTGTCATGTCATGTCATGTTAGTTAAGAGCATAGCATGCATAATAATACAGGTTTTATTTAATTGAAAATTAAGAAGTCATACTCTTGAATTGATAGGATTCTGCCATTTTCTTTATTTCACTTCATTAAGTTGCAACCACATTAGACAGCTACTACTGTTTAAGTCACTAATAGTGACTACCTACAGAATAAAGCAGGCATCTTCAGCATCAATTCAACATGCTTTTCTTGGTATTGGGATAAGTTTCCACCACTGACCTTTCATGGAAGCCCCATTACCTGGGGCATACGTTTTAAGCGCAAGGGCCCTGCAATTCCTGGTCCGCAGGGCAACTTAAGCTTTCACAACCATTCACATAGCACAATTGCGCTTTACTTAGCCAAAAGGATACACTGTCGAGTTTCGATCGGCACTTTAAACGTCAGAAAACGAACGTATACGTGCATTAAACTTCCAATTATTAAGTCAATCTATATGTTGTCATCTCATATCACCTTTAGAAAGATGACATCATCACTCGTACAACTGGCATGAGGTGTCTTTGTTGTTATGGCTATCAAATTCTCCAAAGGTTCCAACGGTAGCACTTCCCTCTTATCCTTTTATTATTATCCGATAGCATTGAAGCTCGAAGTTCATTAATGTTTGAGCAAATCCTCTAAGCAACTTCACACGAGAAGATCAAAG
This sequence comes from Erythroxylum fimbriatum, assembly GCA_026770325.2. NCBI lineage: Eukaryota > Viridiplantae > Streptophyta > Magnoliopsida > Malpighiales > Erythroxylaceae > Erythroxylum > Erythroxylum fimbriatum. Next base: position 2,991,699 of record JANZLH020000421.1, read on the forward strand.
TTGTTCTACACAGGGATAGCAGTGGATTTTCAACCTGATTAATATCCGCACTATCCGACCTAAAAAAATAGATATAGAGGCTAAAAATAAATTTTAAATGGACGTTGAAAAATGGATGTGGATATAGATTTGGATATGAGTCTAGTGATAACCCGAACCATGGATACCCATATCCTACCCGTTTTTTATTAACTCTATTTTTTCTAGAATATTTATGGTTAAATATAATAAAATATTAACATTTTATGAGAAGAAACAACTTTAAAATCTCCACTTTACTCCTCAGTACTCACATTTTCATCATATTTTATATTCTTATAGGATGATAATAATGCAAATGATATGGAGATGGAGTTTTGAATATTGTGGAGTTCACGCAAAGACAATTTGAAGCTTTAGTTATTTCAATCT
>JANZLH020000421.1:3017203-3042007 GCA_026770325.2 Erythroxylum fimbriatum
ATTCTCAACTTTAATGTTGAATGCCGGACTAAGGTCCGATGACATGTGTAAAGTGAAATAAAGTAAATGATTGAAAATATGTGAATGTGATGCATTCCATTACATGAATGCATGAAACATAAAGGCAGTTGTGACTGGAGTAGCCACCGAAAAAGAGCTTAAAGTTCAGACTGTGAAAAAGAACCTAAAGCTCAGTTGTGAATGTACCCAATATCCACTAAGGGATATGGGACATTATCTGATATAGCTCGGTATCCACTAAGGGATATGAGCTAGTAAATAGGCACTCGGTCATAATAAATTAACAAATTGAAAGTGAGTCTCATGTGCACTGCATATGCATGATATGAATGATTATAATGATTTGAATAATTTCTGAATGTGATATGTATTGAATGTAAAATGTGAAATGACTGATCAAGTATATGTGATTCAATATGATGAATTAAAGATATGATGTGAACCGCATGATTATATGAACTATATGTTTATATGATTAAGTGAGCCATCGAGGATAGTCATTAACTGAGTTTGCAAAAATCACCCAAATTTTGCAGTATTTCAAGCTCAGAAGAGTTACCCTGTTGGGCAAACGAGAGTATAGCCACTGTATTCAAGTAAGAGGTAGAGGTCAGGATCAGTTTGCGTCTACATTTGTATTTTCTTATTTTTGTATCAAATTAAGTCTTCCGCAATTATTGTAACATGTATATTTGAATATTTTGTTTTGTAATAACTTTCTAAGTGGAAAGATTTATAAACGAGCATGATCTTGAGTGTAATAATAATAAATTTGATTTTGATGCTATGACAAAAAAGAATGGGCCCGAATTCGATTATTGATTTCTGAATACGCTTGTGTTATTAGCGAAAAATTTGTACTAAGTTTTTGAGAGTTTGACTGTTCTAGCATGCCGTCCTTGTGGGATACGTACTCGGATATCACTCAGGATGTCTGGTACGTGTCTTGCGAGAGTGAGGTGCTACATGCAATCTATAGTTTCACCTGATTACTTGTCTCTCTTCCACATATAGATGAATTTGATAATTTCATCAACCAGGTTGCCATTCTTATTAAGCCTTTTGAATTGATGAAGTCCGAGAGTTCTTTTGTGATTTCTACTTCTGCGCAAACCTAAGCAAAGCCTATTCTTTTTATAATCATAGTGTTTTCATGAAGGCTCAATAGTCTACCTATCAAACTGGCAATATGACTTAGCCCTTCTACAGACTAGTATTCAAATGGAACTCGATCCAAATTTATTCTTATAGGAACAATTTTTATATTGACCTTGTCCAAGATTAGTCCAGATCTCCATTTATGCTCCATCAAAAGCTTAATTTGGATATACCAAGGTCTTAGTTGTTTCCTCACTTGTTCCTCTAAGTTGAACTTGAAAACAAAGGAATCATCCTCACTTTTTAGTAAACTTTCTAAGCTGTGCTTTCTCCAGCTTAAGTTAGCCTAATGTTGGACTTATAGGTAAGATAGCCTGTTCTCTAGAAAATATCCCACTAAAGGAGCTTGAAATTTCTTGGAACTAGTTTGCAAAATCATTTTTAAAGCCAAATATGACTCATATGAAAGGGTGACATAAAGGAGCTAGCCATAGTCTAAAGAGTCACCAACTAATTTATTTTATGCCTTGGTATTTGGTAAGAAAATTTAATTTGCGGGGCTCTCCTCTAGAGGCAACTTAGAGTTTCTTTCACATATTTAGGAAGAGCAAGGAAATCTTTACAGGATATTAGTTTTGGAGATTACAAGGTAAGAATGGAATGAAGGATAAGGGTAGAGTTAGTATTAGGGTAAGAAAAGGGGGAGGTTATAGATGGAATCATTTTTGTTAATGGTAAAAATAAAAAAGGAGGTAGGTGAGGAAACGAAGAAACAAGGCGAGTTATTAGAAGTCAAATACAGGGTGGAAAAGGTTTAGTGTTCAGGAATTCTAAGGTAAGAAAGTCTTAGTAAGAGGCTGGAGCATCTTGGGAGGGAAGTTAGAAAGGCACAAAGTTTTTGGCACCTTAAAAAAACAGCTTACTTATGAATAATTTGCATGAGATAAGCTTGGGTGATGATTTGTGGGTTCTAATCTTCAATAAAGGTGAATTTTAGACACTTAAAATACAATCCCAACTCCCAAGGTGATATATGTATATACTATAAATGATGTCGTGCTATTACCATGTACATAGTTTGATGAAGACAACATTATTGCAAAGTTATAGGAGATGCAGACAACATCATCCGTGAGTATACATGTAGGCAATGTTTTTCCTTGGCAAGTGTTTGCATAGGCGTCCTCCCTTATGTAATGTTATTTTGAGAGTATTCTTTTCAACTTATTTAACTAGAACCAACAATGAAGTTTAAAGTGAAAACTTCTTAAAAGTAAATGATAATTTTCAAGTCTTAGAGTTTAGCAATAATTGTTAAAACTACAAAGATTTTGGGGAAATTAACTTTACAATATGTCTATGATAATTTCAACTTTAGCAATAGGTAACTACTAAAATTGAGCTTAAATAGTAGGTTTAAACTATAAAACACATCAAACAAATAAAAGTCAAAAATATTAAAGATAGGATTACTTTTTATTTTACATCATAACTTAATTAAATAGATATATAAACTAATCTTTTTAAGATCATACAAAGCCCAAATTTCTTAACTTAAGGTTATGATAAGTACCTTGGAAAACCTTTCTCTCCTTAAGTGAAAACGCATTTGCTTTCCTTCTTTAAATTCTTATCTTTGACAATGTTGATTTGTTTCAAAACTGTAGGTTGCGTTTTTAAGACAACCTTTACCTTTCTATGAATCTCTGAATATGGTCAAAGGATGTTTCAATTTCATCACTCATCTTTGCTTTTTGTGATAATGGCACAAAATTAAGTATATGCAAGAGATTTTAAGTCATAAGAGAACTGAAAAAATAGTCTTTTTTATGTTATAATTGAAAAAAATTATCCTAATAAAATTAAGCTTATGAAATGACTAAATTCCAAAATTTCACATTATTTCTTAACAAGATATCTCAACAATTTATTTAAAAATTGATATATCAAAGATCATATAATGCTTTAATTCAATATGAAATTTTCTATATCAAATCTTCCAAAAATTTCTCATAAACTTCAAATATCTATTAGAAATAATAGATGTCAGAATTCCATACAACCTTACAATCTCTTACGAGAATAAGTTAACATAATGCATCTTAACATTATAATATGAAATAAAGTATGATATTTTTAAAGACAATCCTCCATGATAAAAATAGAATCAATTATTTGGTTATCTTAGGAAGACAAAAACAAAATCAATATGCAAATGTATCTTTAGGGCATTTGATTTAAGTGAAAGATTGTATAAACATAAAATTTGAATTTTTTTGGAAAGTAATAAGAAATTCCATTAACTAGTTCTAGGTACATCTAAATAGTGTACATTTACTTACATAGAAACTACCAACTTACTTTTGGACTAGAAATACCCAAGATACATCCAATGTAAGCAAACATTTTACAAAAAGAGTTTGTCTCAATTTTAAAGACATCTCAATTGTAATTCCTCGAGCTAAAGTTACCAATCTGAGCTTGAGATAAAAATTTGCTTAAACTGGCATCAACCTCTACTATTACATTACGAAATATCTTCCCATTCCTTTCCCTCTAAATATGATAGATAAGTAATCCAAATCCTATCTTGAATAGTTTCTTTTTTTGTCATTCTTAGCTCTTATAATGACTTTTGACGCCCATTTAAATGTGGTTATTCATTCCCTAATAGGGCAGGTTGAAAAGTATAAGCAAGTTGTTTCATAGCACCAAGGAGAATAATCAATTGAAAAATATGTGATCATGCAATTCGTTGTCATCCCCATATAAAGCATAGGTAAGGTCATCAATGTGGAAGCATGTCCCTAGTACCTAATGTTTTGGAAGCAACTAGCCAAAGTATAAAGGAGTGTGAAGGAGAAATGTTATTATCCCACACCATTCTAAAGCAAGGACTGCTTCTAAGGTTTTCCAACAACAATTTCTTGCATAAATTAGTGAAAAAGACTAGAGATTTATCCAAATACCATTGCATACAATCAAGAGTAGGGAGATCAGGTAAATACATTGGAAAATTTTGGATACCCATTGCCAATTTTGTATTTGATATAGGGTTAGATGAAATATATAATGTGTAAGATTTGATGAAAGGTGTAAGGTTGAATTGGTTTATACTTCCATAATCCATATGCTCTCTCCCTATAAGTGATACATGTGGATCGACTTCACTCACTAGTTTTCTTATGGATCCACTTCACTCACTAGTTTTCTATCTCCATACATATCCTCCAATGCCCTTTTGTCATAAGGACCTTGATCATTCTGCAAGTTGTTACTAAGCCAAAGCTTTTATGTTGTTTTGGGAGGTATAGTGTACCATTTGACACTTAGGGATCTACTGCTACTATTGCTCAAGCCATTCAATTTAAACTGCCTAATCAAACTGTCAATTCTCTTTAAATCTCTCTTGTAATATATGAGCACTAAGATTATGGGAAGGAACTGAAGGTGCCCTCAAGTTAAGTCAGAAAATCAGTGGTGAGGGGAAGAAGAAGTCTTGGACCAAAGGTGGTTCAGATAGCAAGAAACAAGAAAAGCAAGAACCTGCAGCATCTTCATTTCAGTCCCAAAAGGACCCCTGCAAACACTGTGGTAAGGCAAACCATCCTCATAATAAATGCTAGAGAAGGCCTGATGTTAAGTGTAGGAAATGCAAGAAGCTTGGACATATTGACAAGTTCTACAGGAGCAAGGAGCAGGTGTAGAAATCTGGAGAAGCCCACATTGTTGTCAAGAAGGAGGAGGATCAGTTGTTTGTGGCTTCTTGTCACAACACTAGCATTTCTGCAGATAGTTGGCTTGTAGATAGTGACTGCTCCAATCACATGACAAGCAATCTAAGTATCTTTAAAAGCCTAGACAAGAAGAACACCTGTAGAGTCAAAATTGGCAATGGCCACTTGATTTCTGCTAAGGGTAGAGGAGCTGTTGTCATTGAGAGTATGAATGGTCCAAGGACACTTAAAGATGTTCTCTATATTCCAGAACTTGAGCAGAACCTCCTCAGTGTATCACAGTTGATCGAAAAAGGGTATTCAGTCCTTTTTCAAAATGGAATCTACACAATCTCAGCTTTAGATGGTAGAATTCTATTCAAGATAATGGCTAAGGACAGAAGCTATATACTAAACCTTATCGAACAGAATCAAGTAGCTCTCAATGCAAGCATTAAAGATGCAAGTCTCTGGCATAAGAGGCTAGGCCATCCTCACTGGAAGGGTCTTAAAAAGCTGAGTGAATCAAAACTTGTGAAAGGAGTTCCAATTCTTAAGGAATCTCTGCAGGTGTGTACCACCTGCATACAAGGGAAGAAGGCCAGAGATCCCTTTAAGGACAGCAAGTGGAGAGCATCTGAGTTACTTGAATTAATCCATACTAATATGTGTGGACCTCTGCCAGTTGAATCCCTGAATGGAAGAAAATTGTTTGTCACTTTCATTGATGACAAGTCAAGGTACTACTGGATTTATTTCATGAAGTCCAAGGCTAAGGTACCAGAAACATTCGAGAATTTCAACAAATGGCAGAAAATCAAAGTGGGAAGAGGCTCAAGACACTCAGAAGTGACAATGGATATGAGTTCTGTAATCAGAAATTCAAGAAGATCTGTCAAGACAGTGGCATTGTGCATCAACTGGCAGTGCCTTACTCACCTTAACATAATGGGGTGATTGAGAGGAAGAATAGAACTATTTTAGAGATGGTCAGATGTTGGCTCAAGGAAAAGTCTCTACCTAAGTTTCTTTAGGTTGGGGCTGTAGCAACTACTATGTTTCTTCTCAACAGACTTCCCACTAAAGCCTTAGAGAAGAAGACAGCATATAAAGTTTGGCATATGAAGAAACCAAACCTGAAAAACCTAAAAATCTTTGGCTCTCTATGTTTCACTTATGTGCCCCAACAAAAGAGGAGTAAACTGGACTCCAATGCCACTACAGGAGTCTTCATTAGATACTCAGAGGTGACTAAAGGATACAGAATCCTAATTCCTAACAGGAAGGAAGTCAAGGTCAACAGGGATGTGACTTTCCTAGAAGATGAGGTATGGGATTAGTCAAGTTTAAAAGAAGACAGTAAAGAGATAGAAAGAGTGTTATTAAGAAGAGTTAATCTGCCTGAAATTCCATCAAAACAAGAGTCTGAAGATGAAACAGGTCCAGTAATAAGAGGATAGGAAGCTCACTCACACGGAAATGAAGAGGAGTCTATACCAAAAAACCAATCTGATGATGATCTTGAAGACCAGGTGGATCACATTCCAATAAGAGGTACTAGACTCCTTTCTGACATTTATCAAGCTTGCAATATTACTCTTTGTAAACCAGCAAGCTTCAATGAAGCGAAAGAAAGCAAGGAATGGCTAGCTGCAATACAGGATGAGATCAACATGATAGAAAACAACCAGACATGGGAACTAGTAGTGAAACGAGTTGGCAGGAAGATTATCGATGTAAAGTGGGTTTACAAGACCAAATTAAATCTTGATGGTTCTCTCAACAAGTTCAAGGTCAGATTAGTAGTTAAGGGGTATTCACAAATAAGTGGGGTGGATTACTCTGACACTTTTGCACTGTAGCAAGGTTGGAGACCATCAGGCTCATTCTGAACCTATTTGCCAAAAGAGGTTGGCTTGTGCATCATTTAGATGTCAAGCCAGCCTTTCTCAATGGAGAGCTGAAAGAGGAGATCTATGTAGAGCAACCCGAGGGTTTTGTAGTAGCAGGAAAGGAGGAGAAGGTGTATAGATTGAGAAAAACCCTGTATGGGCTAAAATAAGCTCCAAGAGCTTGGAATGATAAGCTTGATAATTACTTACAGCAGACTGGCTACATCAGAAGTGAGAGTGAACTCACTCTCTATGTGAGAAAGCAGGAGGATAGACTCATTTACATTTCTATATATGTTGATGAATTGTTGTTGACAGGGAACAATGCTAAGGAGATTGAAGGTGTTATGCTCAAATTGAAGGGTTTGTTTTACGTGAAAAATTTGGGCTTAATGACATACTTCTTGGGAATGGAAATTTGTCAAGATCAGAAAGAGATTTCTATTTGCCAAAGGGAGTACATCAGAGAGTTGCTTAAAAAATTTCACATGTTGGAGTGTAAACTAGCAGGTTCACCTATGAACTGTAAAGAAAAATTGCAGAAGACAAATGGAAGCAATACTACAGATGAAGGTAGATTCAGAAGCCTCATTAGTAGCTTAATGTACATAACCTCTACAAGACCGGATATCCAATTTCCAGTAACCATGCTCTCAAGGTTCATGGCTGCACCAACTGAACTTCATATGACAGCAGCTAAGAGAGTCCTAAGATATCTCAAAGGAACCTACAATTTTAGTCTCAAGTATGGTAGAATAGGAAGCATGAAGTTGAGAGGTTATTCTGACAGTGATTGGGGAGGATCTTTTGATGATATTAAGAGCACCTCTGGTTATTGTTTTTGCTTTGGATCAGGGTGTTTCTCATGGGGATCAAAGAAGTAGAGTGTGGTAGCTCAATCTATAGCTGAAGCAGAGCTTATTACAGCTATTGCTACTGTGAATCAAGCTATTTGGCTCAGAAAAATAATGGAAGAGATGTATATTTCACTGGAGAAGAGTACAGAAGTATTGTTAGATAATAAGGCTGCATTGGCAATTTCACTAAACCCAGTATTTCATGGGAGAACAAAACACTTCAAGTTGAAGTGTTGTTTTGTGCGAGATATACAGCAAGGAGGAGAAGTTCAATTAGTGTACTACAAAAGAGAAGAACAAGTTGCAGACCTATTCACTAAAGCATTACAAGGAAGGAGGTTTGAGTATCTGCAAAACAAGGTTGGACTGTCTCAATACTCCTAAGACAGGAGGAGTATGTTGGAATCATAGAAGTCAAGAAGATCAAGAATAACAGTTATGACAGTTAAAGTTAATTTTGCTGTTAAAGTCTGTTAATATTTGTTGACAGCAATGTATAAATACATTTAGAATATTTGTTGACAGCAATGTATAAATACATTTAGAAGATACATTGCTGTCAACAAATTTATTTATTATTTTCTATAAACATCATCGTAAAACAATAGTATCACACTTAACATCGAACAACTTCTCAAAACTTGACAATGCAGGTATTGGAACTTTACTCCAATTCTTTGAAATTTCAAACAAACCTCCTATAAAAAATGCTCAACCGTTAGAACTTCGTACTTCCTTAATGGATTGGAGTGTTGGGGTTTTCATTATAGCATGACTATTCTCTAGATTTGGTTTAAAACTTCTATGGATATATTGAAGCCAAGAACATTTTTACTTGCATAGAACTGCGTTTGTTTTTTCATTTCCATGTATATATATTCCTTTTAAAGCACTTTCATAGTTTGACGAAGATGTTTCAAGCGTTCTTCTTTGCTAGAATTATATATCAAGACTGCATCAAAATAAATCACAATAAAAGATTGTAAGTTAAGTACCTCCATCATAACTCCCTCTAATAGACCAAAAATGTTCTCTATATGAGGATTAGAAAACCAACACTTGACTATAGTCTTATTTATGAGATGAATGTTCACATACATTCTCCAACAAGAATATGCCTAAGTGTCATTTGTGCTACCAGTGTAAATTTCACCAAAATTTATACTTAACAGGCATTTCATACCCTCTATTTAGCCACCCAATTTTGTAGGGGCGTGGATGCGCAGGCGTTGGACGCTTTAACTCGTCAAAGGCTTACTTTCGAATTACTTTGTCACGAAAAAAATCCATTAGTGATAACATCACTTACCTTTAATCTCACAGACAACTCATGTTCGAAAAATTATTCCTTCGGCTTAGTCATCACTCCTCAAACCACTATAGACTACCTTTTGCTGGCGGAATTCTAACGTCCATCTCTCCAACATCTTCATCATAGGCTTGCAATAGTTCTTTTTCACATTTAGCCAAACTTATAGAGAAGTGAAACATCAAATTTGTATATTGCGAACCAATTTAGCTCCTAAAGAACCAACACTATTTTTGTGCTCTATAGGAAAGTTCGCAACTTCACTTTCATTTGCTCCCAAGTGTTTTACATTGTCGTCCATGTTTCTCTTCAACTTTGTTCCACCATCGAAGTGCAGTACCCTTCAATTTAAGCTTCACCAACAATAACTTTTTAACATTCTTCCAGGAGTTTCCATTTGAAATAATGTTCTAAGCTAACCTTCCAATCTGACTAATCTTCCGCATGGAATTTACCATGAAAATTAGAAATTTCATTCAATTCAAGAGTATGGAGCAACTGTTCTTCCAATTTAACTTTGTACAGCTTGGATTAGTAGTTCTGCCTCTTTAATCCCAAGAATTCAACAGATTCGTGCTTACCTTTCACAGGTTCCTGATGTTAGCAAGACTTGTAAAGCCCGCATCAAGTCCAAAATCATGGGCTAAATCTCTACCACCTTTGTTTGCTGGAGCTGATTGTCTTCATCAATTCACTGTAACTGCTAAACTATAAATCCTTGAAAATGGAGAAGATGTAGGAAAAGGATTTAGAACAATAGATTTACTACACAGAGCTAAAACTTGGTGATTTGAACTGGCGCATATAAACTTTGCTTATTCTAAATAATAATAATAAGACACTAGGCTGCAGTCTGATTGCTTGGTACTTATAACAAATCAAGATACTAACTAGAATTAATTCAGCTCCTGCTGCAAATTTCACCATGTTACTGAGAAAAAGAATGTATTTGAAGGCACTACAAAAAACATTACAAACCGGACCAGTTCAGAATTACTGAAGATAGATATTGCAATTTTTATCTCAAAAGAACAGTTTTAAGTTGAATATTGAGTTGATACCCTTGATCTAATAATCTACACAATCCGCTCCAACTCTCTTGCATAGCTAAGTGTCTGGTTGATTAGTTGCAGAGATGGTATTTCCTTGCAAGGAGCAGATTCTTTGGCCTTCTGGAAAATTACTATTCCGTCCTTTATCTCCCATTCTGGATGTTCCTGGACAAACCAAAAGAATTTCTATATTAACTCAATATTAAACAAAATGTATGTGAGAGACACAGAAGTGGCACATCAACAGCTTGTTCATACTTTCATAAGCTTACTGATGTATGTCCTAACAATTTAACACAAGCCAGTTTCCCTTATAGTATGTCCCACCAAATCCTTTCCTGAGGTTCCAGCAATCCAGACTATAAACTTCTATATTGCTAGGTAGTTGACGTAATCCAAAATGAAAATCAACAATCAAAGTGACCGTATTCACAAGTTTATTCATACGCTACATGATCACTGTAAAAATCAGTATCCCAGAAGATCATAAATTTTTACCTCTTTGATATATTGCAAAAGCTCATGATCAGAAGAAAAGAGCAACATTTGCTGGGCATCAATCAGAGAAAGATAGTCGTAAGCCTTCTCACTGCATCCAGCAATTTCATCCCTGCAAGTGATACAGTAAAATAAATTATTAAGAAGAAATTGAAACTCGCTTCCAGGATCATATCCAACAAGGGAACTTTGTTTAGGAAAGTTATTTCCTTCAGCAACCTAAATATGTAGTACAATTAAAGATCATTTGTATTCCAATCCAAAAACATAGAAAAAAGTTCAAAAAAGCCATCTCAAATCACCAAAAGAAAACCACTTTAGAAGCTAAAAGATTACGCAAAACCTAACAGGAAAAAAAGAATTCTAGAGACATCTCAAACACCTCAACAGATTTTCTATTGGAAATTCCTTGCAGGCAGTCAACAAGGCTAAAGAAGAGCTTGACAGGAGTCAAAAGATGTGTATCTCAATCCTCTAGATGAAGCATTCAAGGCCAGGTAAAAACAGAAATTATGCCCTTAACTCCAAGCCTTAGAATTTCTTTCCTTGATTTAGCAAAAGGCTAGAATAAATTAGCTCAAAGATGGACATGCCAATTCTGTTTTCCTTCCACACCGCACCAAGCTAGAGTCAAAATGATCTTTTTCTCAATCCTCTGGATGAAGCACTCAAGGCCAAGGAAAAACAGAAATTTTATATTTATCTCCGAGCTTTAGAACGTCACCCTTCCTAGATTTAGCAAAAGGTTATAATAAATCAGTGATCTTTATCCTCCCCAGCTAAGCACTTCCCAAAAGAATTGACCTGAACATGTCCTTCTCTAAAACTCCGATAAGGCTAGCTCTCCTCAGTCTTAATCCTTCCAAAGCCCCAGGTTCAGATGGGCTTCATAGATTTTTTTCCCCCAAAGGCACAGAAATTATAGGTGAGGCTATCGTCAATGCCATCCTTGACATCTTTGAGAGAGATAAACTCTTAATGTAAATCAACTGCACCTTTATCTCCCTTATTCCAATAGTGCCAACCCCTTCACTTCTTTAAATGATTCCACCAAACCTATACCATTTTGTATCACAATTTATAAGATCATTTCCAAGCTGTTTTCTAACAGGATCACGCTTGTCATTCCCTCCATACCCAGTGAATCTCAAGCAGCTTTCACTCCTAACAGAAATATTGGTGACAACATATTGCCAGTTCAAGAATTAATGAGGGATAGAAAGTCTGAAAGTAGGATATACATGCTTAAGATACACTTTGACTCTATGGAGTGGGACTTGTATGCTTCATAACAGGAATTTGGGTTTCCTAATAGGTTTTCAAATTAGGTCTTTCAATGTGTTACTATCCTAGTATCCACAATTCTGGTAAAATGGTGAACAAAAAAATATTCTAAGCTGAAAAGGTTAGGAAGAACCCTTATCCCCCTATCTGTTTGTGATAGGTATGGAGATCCTATTGCTCTTGCTCATAAAGGCTATCAATGATACTCCCTCTTTCAGATATCACTTCAAATGATCAAAAACCAAGCTATTTAGTCTCTCCTTTGTTGTTGATTTGTTGCTCTTTTCACACGCTAAATCACTTTCTTTGGGAACTCTTTCAATGCTCTTTACCAATTTAAAGCCATCTCAGGCCTGGTCATCAACAAGTCAAAGGCGATTTTTCTATCTAATGACTGTACTGACTAAGCAATACATTTTTTTGGATGCAAAAATGAAGCTTGCCAATCAAGTAGTTGGGCTACCACTCATCTCCTCTAGATTGACACAAATATTGCCTCCCACTCATACAACAGATCAGATGCAAAGTTGATTCTTGGATTATCAAAACTTTATCTCAAATTGGTTGCTTGCAAATGATACATACATTCCATACTTAATATCTATTTGGCTCCTCATTTAATGTTACCAACTAGAATAATCACAACTATAGAAAAGCACCGAAATACTTCTTATAGATTACTTTGAGTGACAATGCTTCAAAAGCAAAAGTGAAATGGAAGGACATCTATGCTTGCCTAAGTGTGAGGGAGGGCTCAATATCATTCCCATAAAAATTATGAACAGGACAATCTTGGCCAAAAAGATATGGCGACTTTTTACAACCCTCAATCCCTTTGGGAGAAGTGGAGGAATCACATTACTCTTAGAATTGGTGCCAAAACATCCCACTTCCAGTTTAATAATTGGCACAAGTTCAATCATCTAGACAAATTTCTTTCATTGAGAATTTACACAAAGGGCCTGTAAGAAATCCCAAAGTAGCAAAGTTTAGTAAAGAAAACACATGGAGCTGGCCAATCAATAATTCTAGAGTTCTTTTAGTTAGAATCCAAAACAATTGGAAGGTTGGATACTATATTTGATCTTTTTTTCTTGAGAAAAAACATCAAGAAAGCATGCAAAAAGAAAGATCTTAACATTAGCCCTAATATGAAAAAATATATATATACAGGGTAAGAAGGCAGCACTTCAATGGGCTCAAGGGTACCGCCAAGAGAAAAGTGCAAATGAATAAATACAACTGCCCCACACTTATAATTATATGTAAGTGGAGGCCATTGGAGGAAGAATAACAGGATATTGTGATTAGCAAGCCCCTTGAACTTTTTTTTTATCATAACTCATTGGAGATTCTCAGACCATATGCCCCAAGTCAAACATTTTATAAGCTAATTTGGATCAAGCACAAAATTCCCAAAGCCAATTTCATGCTTTACAAAACAGAGACATAACACCAAAGACAAACTGCATTTCTAGAACTCACCCTCTAGTAATCATATCTTCTGCAACAATCACCTAGAGTGGTCGTCCCATGTTCTTGGATTGCATTTATACCACATACAGTTGGCACTCTCTAATGCTACTTTGTCATATGGATTAGAACGAAGAGGCTTGGCAAGGAACTATGCATTGGGCAGCAGTGATGATCACAAATCAACTATTATTCTAAATTTATTTTTGATTTATGGACTTCAACATGAAAGGAATAGTAGGATTTTCAAGATGAAATTAGTGCTACTTTAATAGATCATAAATTGGACTAGGGCAGCATTTATTGCTAAAGAGGTTAACTTCTCTCTCAAAAATAGCATTGCTGCAGATGGAAAACTCTAATCAGCCTGTCCTCCTGTTCACCACAGCTAAAGACCCACTCTTTGTTTTTGAGGAATGTCCTTTCCCAGTTGATATTTCTTTTCCACTAGGCTAATTGCTTAAGCATCTGCATCCTTGCCCCAGTGATGGATTCACATAGATGCAAGCTTTTTGTTGAATTGTCTAGCTCAGTTCTACCTGTTGTAAACTTCTAACTTCATTTTTTATTAATATATTATCATTTACCATTAAAAAATAAAAATAAAGACAATTCAAAGTGCCAAGCAACAGGGGAAAAACTTGTACAGTATAAAGTAAGTCCATATCCAAAATAACTGGCAGCTGCATGTAGCTTCTAACCAACAACTTCCATCTTTCTACAGAGCAGTGAAAGTCGGCTTTTAGATTGAGTTCCCTATCATTTTTAAAACTGTTTCGGTCTCTGAAGCTTTTAGATTAAATTCTCAGTCATTACGAAAACAAATTTCATTTTATGTAACTTTTATATCAAGTTCTGTATATACTAGTTGTGTATTACAACTGATATATAAGATAACTAAAAAGATGACTCAGATTTGAATGAAGCAAGTTACCTTACTGTTTTTGCCAAGAAATCAATGAAATAGTCATAGCCCTTGTATGGTACATTTTGTTTTGCACTCAGGACACGGTTATAAGCCCCTTCCATGAAGGATTGCTCCAATTCCACAGCATGCTTGATACATGGATTCTCCAAAGTGGTGGGTGAGAGTAGTTCCAACTCAGTATGGAATTCTCCAATTCTGTTCTGCACAAGAAGCCTCAGGAGATTGAGACCCAAGATCATATGCTCCTGAGCAGATGGAGGAAGGCGGCTCCTGCTCCAAAGAAAGGAAAAAAAATGAAATAAGAATAAGTGATCTGAACATGAAATTAATATCTAATAGCAATTTGTAATTCTTTCTGCTAATAGTTCAAAAAGGTAATAATGGCCAGCATAATAAACTAAATAGAATCTATTTTGCAGTCAAATGTGACAATAACATAGTCGAAGTTACTTTTACCATGACATTTTGAAAAATATTAACTGGTCATGGAGTAATAAGAAAACGTTCTACATAGAAGCTGTTGACTAACAACGAGTGCCAGTTCAATTGTGTGTTTAAACTTAAATTTAGTAATCAGCAAAAGAGTTAATAAAAGCCTATTGACAAGTTACCCGGTATCCGTGTAGTATGGCTTCAACTGAAAGAAGTCTCGTTCAAAAGCATCTTGATCACCAATCTTCACACTTAAGAGAACTGCATGCTCATATATATCCCCTAAAAATTTTCAAAATTTGAAAATAACATGTGAAAATATATTCTGAAAAACAAAGATCAAGAACAAAAAAGAGTAACGACTCCACTAGTTCAGTGGAACAGTACCCAAAGTAAGTATTTCCAATTCAAAACTAAAATTCAAAGTTCACCAAATCTACTGTCATCTATAATTTAGTTTCTTAAAACAATTTACAACATCAAATAAAAAACCCTTTTGGTTTTAACTAAGAAAAACAAAAAGAAAGATTTTCCCAAAGAACAATTACTTGCAATTGTCAATTCGGGAATAGCATTAGGAGTATCTTCGAAGAGTGGCGGCAAGCTTCTAAATCCCGTCAACAAAACCTACAAAGAAAACACAGAATAAAGAAAACAAAAAAAAAACAGTCCCAATATTATCTGGTTCAACTCTTCTTCTAAAATAATAACCAAAAAGGGAAGATTAGGGATTGGAGAAGAAAAAGGTTGAACCTTGAGTTGGGAAAGTAGATTGCAACAAGAATCTATATCCCCCCTCGTACAAGCGGCCTTGCATCGCTCGAATTGCTGCGATACCTCGGTTAACTTCGGATCCATCATTCACGTTTTTGTTATGGGTTCGATTATGTCTAATTCTGAACAATTTTGAAAATCGTTAGGTGTATCTTTATTTAACTGGCTTTCTGTCGAAGAAAAGTATCGTTCGCTTCGTTGATAAACAGGCTATTCAATACGGACATCAACTCCATTGACCCAAATCCACATATAAATCAGACCAAAATAGATTCACAATCATCACCCTCCAATTTCACCGGCCCGCGAGTAAATGAGGCCCTAAAACAGATTCTAATGAGTCCGCATTGTAGATTCCAATCATCCCCTGCAATTATGGGGAATGAAATCACCTGTTCTATAACTGCTGTGTTAATGCTGTTTCATTGTATCTGGTCCATATATTTTTGTGGGTTCCATATAAATGTATGGGCCAGATGCAAGCAATTATAGAACAGGTGATCTATTCCCCGGGGGCTTTTGGAATTTAGATTATGTTAAGTTTAATTTGGAGAAAATAATGAATTTTGTTGATAATTTGCTTAAGGATGAAATTAACTTTTTGATTGTCATCATCCACAAAAGAAGGATAAGGATAAAGATATATTAGAGCACTTTTTCCTTCGTAAGAAAGAACGAAGAAGGTTAGGAATGCGAAAAGAAAGGTTATTTGAAAATAATGAACTGTGTATATACTACTTGATACAAAACTTGAAAATGTAGGTCAGAGATGAAGTTCTTGCTACGGGGAAAAACGAGGTGAAGTTGTTATTATACGATGATTTAATAACTGTTGATGGGTATTTTATTGAATATTATTATTAAACATTTTTAGTTATGTTGATTGAAATGTTATGCAAGTCTACCAATAATAAGATTGTTAAGAATGTTATGTTTGTACTCATATTAAGTGATGTTCTTGTATTTTTTAGGCTTAAGAGTAGCATAAATAACATGGCTGGTAAAATTCAATATAGTTATCCAAAATCTTATTATTATTATTATTATTATTATTATTATTATTACTACTACTACTACTATTATATTTATATTTATATATATATATCATTTTATAAATACGTGACAATTTGTTAGCATCTTCTTATTAATTTTGTTACTAAGTTTGTGTTTGTTATGATTATTTTTGGCAATTATATAATGGACTCCATATTTGTGATGAATAACGTTGGAAGGTTTGATTTTGAAGTTAATCATTAAAATATTATGGAAGACTTGAATGCCATGTTGAACTGTTATTAGGTAGATATAATCCAAGTGTTGGATCAAAATGTGGACAAATCCTTGTCCACTATCGATTTCTTGCTTATTGTTCTCAATTATGCAAGAAATATTAGGAAGGACTTAAATGTTGGCATTGATGCATGCACGATTAACTTCATAAGTGTATTATATGTTTATCTTTCATACAAATATGGTAACCAAATTTTACCAACCTCCAAGCCATTTAGCCTGGTATAACTTGTTTTGGACATAGAATTAGAGAAAATGGTTAATAATGTGAATGTCAATTCTATTGTTTAGTGATTAAGTCAGTTATGCTCTATGGAGTAGAGTATTGACCTATCAAACAAATGCATAGTCATAAGTTAACATTGATGGAAATGAAGATACTCCATTAGATGTGCAATCTTTTTAGAAAAGGTCAAGAATGTAATAGTAAGAGATAAATTAAGGGTGGCTAATATTGATAGAAAATTAATATAGACAAGGCCAAGGTGGTTCAAACATGTTAAGAGGAGATATCATAATGCTCAGGTAAGAAGATACGAGAAAATTATAGTTAAGAATTGTAAGAGGAAAAGAGAAAGGCCTAAAAAGAATTGGGGAAAGGTGATCAGGAATGATATGACTCTACTGGAACTTACCGAGGACATGACTCTTAATAGAAAATTTTGGTATACTAGAATATGGGTAAAGGATCTCATATAGATAGGTTCTTCTCTTTCTTATAGGCCTCTTAAACCTTTTCCTTTAAGTCTTATGTTTTATATTTAGCCTAAACATTATATGTAGTACTTCCCTCTTAGTTATTTAACCTAAACATTTCTTTACATATACTAAACATTTCTTATAATAAGTTATTTGTTTTATTTATTTATTTCTTGTTTGTGTATTTATTTATTTATTTTTAGTATTTATTTTTATTTTTAGTTGACTTTTTTTTCTTTTTTTCCTATAGTTCTATCAGAAATAACATCTCTATCAGTTAGGAGTAAGGTTGCGTACTTTTAAACCTCTATAGACTCAATGTCTTAAAGGACTTTACAGGGATTTTGTTATTATTGTTGGTGGTTATTAATGCGAATAATAAAAATATTTTCAAATATGTGAAGACACTTACACTGAATTTACACTCAAAATTTTGACAACTTTCAATTTTAAAAAAGATGTAGGGATGGATAAGTTGAATGGTATTATATTTTTTATGGACAGTGTGGATTTTGAGATGCCAACTTTTAAATTTAGTGTAAAACTTGGGTTTTATTTTTAGATCATATGCAAACATTTGGATATCTAAGTTCAAAATTTGACTTCCCTAACGATGTATATAGATTTATGGAGTTTTGGTGTAAAATCTCCCATGAAAGTTGTGATTATAATCCTACAAAAACTAAGGGCTCCTACATTAAATCACCAATGTTATGGTATTTACATCGCACAATTGTGCACACCATTTCTAGAAGGAGGGAGACTAAGGGGTGGTGAATTTACATGATTTATTCTATTTATGGTGCTTTGTTAAGATTCACCATTGCAATTTGGCTTTCTATTTGGAAGCTACTTATAGAAAATGGTGATAATAAAAATGCACATGCAGAGGAACATACAAACCACATTTAGTGAAGAAATTATGGATTTTTTAAATGCTTCCTTAGATGAACATTATATGTACAATGCCTAACCTTGACATCAAAGATATGTTATATATAAGGATTGTTAAAGTATTTATGGGAGAATATGTTTTAAATGTTCCTAAAGACGTTGAGCTCAATGCTCAAACTCGAAAGGTGGAAGATATTTTTGATAGGACCATCTATGAACTAGCACAACACCATGAGGAAAAGGCATTAATAAACATGAACATTTGTCAACCTAATATTCAAACACTTTTGGAGGAAATTTAGAGCGACCAGAGGAGGATCCTACAGAAGTTAAAATAAGGGAAAACAATTAAAGAGATTCAAGAACTATAGGAAGATCAAATGTCTTAGTGAAGTGGATGGAACAAATAATAAGAAGTGTTTGTTCCCACTTTAAATATGAGCTACCATCGACACTTTTCTTGTATCGATATAAACAACACCATGATGGATAAGGGAATGATCCTCTTGACTATAACAATTATTTATCATAGATGAATCAATAATTTCTATTAGTTTTTTATTATTTATCATAGATGACTCAACAATTTCTATTAGTTTTGTATAATAAGTCAATGAATTAATTGGAACAAGAAGAGAATATACAAGTATGTTGAAATGACAAGTCTTACTAGATAAAGTAACATAATTGAGAACCTATTAATAAAGAAAGTAAAATCTATGACATATGAGGAAAAAAAGTTATAAAAATGCTCACGAAAAAGTTGAATAAATTGGTTTATTCCTAATTAGCAAATTAAACAAAACAAAAAGCTACTTAACTAGTAAGAATGCAAAAGAAAAACTAACTGCTAAAGAGGAAGATAATCTAAAAAAGTTTGAATTGTGTATATAAGGAAAAGAAGAGTTTGAGGGTTTGTTCAATAATATCTTTTACTGGATTTGGATTTTTCTTTTCTTTACTCTCAAATGCACGTTGGTCAGCTTGCATTTTAGCAATGGCTTCCATTAATTTATCTTCCAGATTTGGCTCGTTACATAGAGGTGCTTGGTGCCGTAAATATCCAGCTAAAGCGTAACTGTTCCATTCGTAAGTATAAGAGTTGCTCCACTCTAAATTGTAGTTGTTCTCGTACATTGTACCATGAGGTTGGTTATACATGCTAGGTTGCTCCCTTATATACATAGGTGCTCAACATTCATGATTGCTATTAGGCCCAGGTCCCGTTCTTTATCTCGAGGCGATCGCTAGAGGCCGTCGGGTAAGGATCATGCGAGGGGAGGGTCGAAAGGATTTAAATCCGAAGGATTGGCAACGTGTAAAGTGGTGGGTTTGCCGCGACCAACCTTTGGCTTCGCCACGACGAACTCTCAAGGCGATCGCTCCTCACCCTTCGGGACAAATATGCCGCAATGAAAGGTTGGTTTCACCGCGGCGAACTCCCAAGTTCCAAAACCCGAACTCCCAACATATAACAACCAATACTAAACACACATACATTCATACATAGAATTCTAACCATCCAACTCACCCACCAGACAAACATAATCATACACAAAAGAACTTAAATTCTTCATTTCATTACTAACTCAAAAGAGTTTGAGCAAGTACATATCATCATGCACATCAAAGCTTAAAATGCTCAATGTTGATATGTCTAATAAGCTATTCAAAATGTTTACTAACTTAGTACAAAAGTCTCTAACTATCTTGGAGTTTCCGATGCCTTGCAAATATTGCTAACCTTCTCGTTCTGCACCTGAGAAGTGGAAAAATAATGGGTTGAGCTACACGGCTCAATGGCTAATATATTTATAGCCATTGGCAATTGGCCACAAATTCAAGAATATGTATGTATGTATGTATGTATATATATATATATATATACAAGCATTCTCAATCTATTTTGGCAATTCAAGCATTAATCAATTTAGCTCAAAACTCGTAACACATAACATAGACCTTAACCATTAAACATAACACTCAAATGCATCATACTTGACATTTCAAAGATGAAATACACAAACAAATGGCTCGAGGGGTTCTATGGGTACGAAATGGAGAAACCGAAGTTTACACCATAAACAAAATGAGTTCATTTTTTGGAGCTCATATGTCACAAGCGGGTAGCCAGGAGAAGGTTCTTGTCAACGTGCACGTGACAAACGAAATTGTTCCACTCTTGCCCAAACAAAAGCACATATTCATTTTTATCATATGCTCATACTTTCATGCTTTTTCTTATTTAATTTAAAATGTTATAACCTCTTTCAAGATATAACATAATCACAATTCATCATGCATTTCCAAACAAGTTGCCACAATTTAATTTCAAGCGAATCCATTTCAAGCAATCAACATACACACACATAGGTAAGAATTTATCCAATCACACAATAACTATAAATAAATTACCCACCTAATTTCGCTTGAAAATACAAGTTCAAGATTCTCTTTCCTCTTGCTCTTAAGTAAGGTTATCTTGATTCCCTTCAAATAAACTAATTTCTATTTAACCCAAATTCAAATGAAAATTCATAAAACTTCAAAAAAAATCAAAAGCTAAAGTTGAACTACAACCCTTCCAAATATCTAGACCTTCGGTCAATTTTCCATGATCATTTAGATCAGGAAAATGAAAAAAATTGATAATGCTTTCTCCTAGAAAAGTTTTCCCCATTGTCTTAAGTTTCTAATGACACCAAAATCATTCAATTTGGTTTAGTAATCTAAAAGTTGTACCCTAAATATTTTTGGACTATTTTTACTAAAACAATATTATGTGCTCAACTTCCATCCCAAAATCGAAATTCTTAGAGATTGAATTAAAACTCGATTTCTTCATTCAGATTGTACTCCTACGTCTCTAATTTACTCTAAATTAAAAATCACTCCATTTGGATAATTACAAAAAACATTATATCTAAAATACCGAAGCATGTTCAAGCTGTGCAGGAAAAACTTTGCCGCGACGAATCAAAAAGTTGGTCGCGGCAAATTTTGATTTTCTTGCAAGTTGGTCATGGTGAACCTCAGAGTTGGTCGCGACGAACCATGGGGACTTCGCCACGGCAAAAATAAATGTTCGCCCGGTGAACTTTGAGAGAAACTCGACTCGTCCTTCAAAATTTCTAGATTTTAACTCTTCAATTACATATAACCCATCTTTCACTCATCCAAATCTTCTTATACCACAGTATCCCATTTCTCTATGTTCCCCTTAACTCAAAACCCATGAAAATCAAAAATGGGTTCATCATCTTCACTTCCAACACAAACCCTAGCCTCTATCTAATCCCTTTTGTATCTAAATAAGAAGAAAGATGATAGACTTACCTCTAACAAGTTGATTTCTCTTCTTTTCTTCTTCTTTCTTCTTCCTTCCAAGCTTCCCACGATTTTCCTCTCTTCTCCTCCCTCTTCGGTTTTCTTCTCTTCTTTTTCTCTTCTACGACACTCTCTCTTCTCTCTTCTTCTTACAAGACCATTTTATTCAAATCTTCCAATTTTGTCCTTCTTTTATTTGGTCTTTCCAAATATATCCCTCCTTCATTTAATCCAAAGACTACTTACCTAAGGCCATTAATCTGATACCTTAACTATACTCTAATTTAATTCTAACTTTTCCCTTCTAAATTTCTAATTTCTAATTTCTAGTTTCAACTTATGCTCACTAAACTAATAAACTCAATTCTAAAAATAATTAAACAATTAAATAAACAAATAAATAATAAATAACTAATTAAAAATACATTAAAAAATTAAAAAAAATTCGGGATCCAGCAATTGCACTAATAACTCCCTAAAAACAGCGCCAAAAAACTTGATTAACCTATTTCATAATAGTTAATATTGTAATAAATCATAAGTGTACGATTTAGTTGTAGCGAATACCAGTAAGTACGGGTCGATCCCACAAAGTCTATGAATACTAGTAATTACCCTTCAACTATTATCTATCCTATGGATTGATTTTAGATTTTTAATAAAAAGAAAATAAAAACTAAACAATTAAAGAAATAAAAAACAATAATGAAAGTAAAGATAATGGACTTCATTTAGAAAACTATCATTATCAGAAAGTAGTATCTAGGTTCGAATCCCCTTAACCCCTTAATAGATTTGATCTTTTATCATGCAATTATTTTGTGATGTATTGGGCCTTAGAGACTCCTATGGTATGCTAGTAGTTGACCGTGAATCTACTAACAACTAATCTTAAGGTGTCTAACTGAATTACTCAAGTTAAATCTTATAAGATTGCATTACCAAATTATGAGTCCTTCTATTAGGTTTGACCCTAATCCGGAAGATTTATGTAATCCTATCTTTAAAGTTGCAATTAACTCCTTATAATTACGGTAGATTTATTCGCACTAGATTTCTCAATCTCTATGTATGAAATCAGATTATGATCTAATATTCTCGAGTTATTAAAACATAAATAAAACGCGTAATCAGATCACAATATATCAAACAACCAATGACATTAATAAAAGAATCAAATTATATCAAAGTATTAACATAAGGTTCATCTAACCTAAATACTAACTGGACGTTTAGTTACACATTATCGAACACGAAATCAAACATACAATAAAAGCAAAACGAATCGAAAATAATGGAATCATAATTCTAAATCTCCCTAATTGTCTTCTATCGAATATTCTTGCTGTTGGGCCCCGTTTCTGAAGCCCAACAATCGGTTCAGAATCGAAAAACACACATAAGCGGGTTTCCAATCTCTTTAACCCTCATCGAATAGTCCTCATTCTCATAACATATCAAGCAACAAAGGCGAGCCCATACAACGAAAATCACAACAATTACAATTGACTTCTTCCAAATGGTAGCCCTTAGTATCTAGTTCATTTAGAAACAAGAACCACCTTAATCGGAGCTCTATAGCTCAAGATATGCTTAAAAATCTAAAGTATATTCATAGCCCGAACACGCTCTCCAAACCGACCCCTCACTTCGTTTCCATCAAACTTTCTGAATTTAACTCCAAATGCTATAAATTTTCATGGAGAGGTATAAAAACATGTTAGGAATCTAACGCCTCAAGAATAACCTCAATCAGAGGTCAGACGAAGGAGTTATGGCCAAACGAATCCAATATGTTCATGACTTTACTCCTATTGAACATGCTTTGACGCAAACGCCATAACTCTCACTATAGATATCTAATGGACTTTGTTTTTATACGGTTAGAAAGAAGACATCTAGGGCTACAACTTTCATGAAGACACAAAATTGAAATTCTGTCGTTAAGAGGGTCAAAACACACGGACCGTGTGAAATCACACGGTTAGGCCGTGTAACCTTCGGGTGAAATAGTGTCCCTGCGCCCAAAAACACACACGGGCAAGCCGTGTAACCTTCGGCTAACATAAAATTTTCACCCTCCAAGACCCCTTCAAAGGGTCCTAAACGCATCCTAACATCTCCTTTCCTCATATCTTTCTCCAATACCACAAAAACCACTTCAAATCCATTAAAACAACTACAAACATCATTGAATCTCAACTCTAAAGGATTCATCACACACATTCTTCCCAATTTCAACATGTTCTTCCAACACTAGCAACAATTTGAAATCTCAACCAAAGATAAGCACATACATCATTCTCAAACTTCAAGGAAACATAATCATACAAAAGAACTTCTCAATTCTCAATCTCATTTGAAAACAAAAGAAATGTTTGAACAAGCTTTACTTACATATCAACACATACATCAACTTAATACAAGATACAAAAGATGCTCATTTTTGATATGCCTATAAAGCTATCCAAATGTTACTAACTTAATACAAATCGCAAAAGACTCCTAGCTCTCTTGGAGTTTCCCAAATGCCTTGCAAGGGTCGTTACTCTTCTCAGTCTGCACCTGAGGGGGAAAATTATGGGTTGAGCTACACAGCTCAGTGGCTAACTTACTCATAGCCATTGGTAATGAGCCACACAATCAAATATGTACAAATATCCATATAGACCAACAATGAATCTTAGCATTTACAATTTCCATACACATCTCATAATTCAATACATCATCTCATTAAACACATTTGATGTCAATTATCATTCAAACATAACACATAATTCGCATCATATCTTTAACACATCAAAATGCAAATGCACACACAATTTGGCTTGAGGGTTCCGTGAACAAAATAGAGAAACTAAAGTTTTCTTCGTTAACGAAACGAGTCCACTTTTCGGATCTCGTGGGTCACAAGCAGGCAGCCAGGAGAAGGCTTAACGTCGATGTGCAGGTGACTACGAAAAGGTTCCTTTCTCGCCCAAACACAATCAAATATCATACTTAATTCAATCATTCACAAATCTCACATTCTCATGCTTAATTCAATCATTCTTAATTTCATATTCTCATGATTCTTCTTCTTTCCATTCAATCAAAATTCCATGATAAAAGGCATAGCATAATCACGCTCACAATTCAATCTTTATCATAATGCCATACATCTTTTAATGTATAACATAACATAAACACATCATAGCAATTCACAATTTATCAATTCAAGCATATACATACACATATATGCACACACAAGGCATTTTGCC
>JANZLH020000421.1:3047712-3059085 GCA_026770325.2 Erythroxylum fimbriatum
GAAGGTGTTTGCAGGTTATACTGCGGCGTGTGTTTGCGGGTTATACCGCGGCATCCAACCCAAATCACATAACACAATAAATGGTTTGGGTCGGCCCTAACTGAACGAATTGCACGTTCCCGCATAGCGGTTCTGTGCAGTCGTAAACAGAGGGGAGTCCGAAATCGGAACTCCTAAGCCACTTGAAAATCTGATTTGTGAAACTCCTTGGAAACCACTTGAAAAACCCATGAAAGAAGAACCAAATCCCTTCTTCTTCCTTGCTTCTTACATGGCTGACACTTTCCCTCTCTTCTTCTCCTTTGAAATTTTCGTGAACCTCTTACAAGACTTAGGGAAAGAGAACTTGAAAACCTACCTTGCTTTGCTTTTCCTTTCTCTCCCATGGACGAAACCCATCTTCTCTTTTCTTCTTTGGTGTTGCCGAAACTACCTCTACTCTCCCTTGTTCTTGAAAGTTTCGGTGGTTCTCTCTTTCAAGACTAAAAATAACTTGTTTTCTAACTTAAACCTATGCTATTAAAAACGACAACATGCAATCCTTCTAGCAATTTCGATAGTCTTCTCTTACAACTTATCATTTAACTAATTACTTAAACATTAACCTAATAGTTACACATTTTCGTGGGCTTCCAAATGGGCTTCCTCCATTTTATTTTCCTTTCTTATTTCTAACCCTTTAACTTGAAACCTAAGCCCAAACCTTCAAGCCCAAGTAGTTTTTCATCTTTCCCTCCTTATAACCTTTCCCAAATTTTCATCTTCCCTCCTTCCCATTTAAATTTTCGTGGGCTCCCACTTAAAAGCCCAATTGCTTCCTTTCTTTTTCATTTAATTCACCTTAAAACCCTAGCCCACTTATTTGCTTTTCCCATCATTTAAATGACATTTCAAAGGGCTAAAAGCCCACTTAAATAACCTAATATACCTTAAACCTTAAAACCTTACAAACAAATATACAAACATCCCAATTTAATAAAACTCTACTTGAACTAAATCCGTTCAATTATGTTCTAAATTTCCACACAAGCTCTGATTAAATCTAATCCCCCATTTAATCTCAATAACCTAAATTCATAGGACCCTCAATTCAGATAAGTCTTTTAATACTAACAATAAAATTTCACTAAATCCCTTCATTTAATAATCATAACTTAAGCCATAAAATCCTCAATTTATTCCAATCAAATTACAATGAATCAAACTAAAATCTCAAAATAATTTAAACATGCTTAATGTGAATCGGAGCCCAACAATAAGCTTGCTTCTTCGTAGAGTCCTTTCATTATTGATCCTAGCCGTTATCAATGATTGGTGGGTCGTCTAGTATTGAAGTTGCGTTCTCAAAACCAACTTGCAGATATATTTATAAAGGCATTAAGTCAACAATAGTTTGACTGTTTGTGTGTCAAGTTAGACATTCGTAATCTACATGTTCCAAATTGAGGGGAAGTATTAGAAAATAATATATTTGTTTATATTTATGATAATTATTGTATAAATATTTTAGGATGTAGGGTTTTGCACTATTTTTCTTTGTTTTTTTTAATTGAAAGGAAGTTGCCGCTACTGTTGAATTTAATTTTTGCATGCAGTTGGTCAGTAATTCTACGTTCTTCCCATACGATTATAGATTACTGGTCAAGTTTTATTTATTATTTATAATTGATTAATTTTTATTTTATAAAATTCATTATTAATTTAGACGATTATTTTTATCAATCTTTTTGGTTTGTTTTTATATATTTTAATCCTCTTTTCTAGCCTTTAAAATATGAAAATTTTCTATTTAATTGCTTTGATATTTTCACTAAAATTATATACTAAATAGTAAATAGCGCAATTAAAAGAATGTATTATCCCGACAATCCAGTGTATTTTTTCATCAGTGCTCTGCCTCTGCTCGCCAAACAGATCATCCATCCCAAACATCCTATTCCTAAACGAAGTCTTTTTTACGTGTAAATAGACATAAAACGACTCATCTCTCTGCCTTCTCTCAGACGGCGTTCTGCTTCAGTCTCCTCTTTCAAGTTCTCACTCTCACAAAGCTGAACATAATTACCCTATTTCTGTCAAAATCTCAGCTCAAAATTACCCTATTCCTGTCAAATTCTAAGCGGACTCTTTAATGGCAGTTCGTGCCTTTAGGGCGAAGTTACCCAAGGGAGCACTTCTTCAATGCCTCTTGGGTCATAGGCAATATCCTGGATTACTCATCAAATCCCAAGTTCAAGCCTTAGGCTTGGGTGGTGTCCACAGTAATTCCCTTTCGTGGTCGAGGCTATACCGGGACGGGAGGCCAAGAGGACCCTTGTGGAGGGGCAAGAAATTGATTGGAAAAGAAGCACTCTTTGTTATATCGGGATTGCAGAGGTTTAAAGAGGAAGAAGAGAAGCTTAACAAGTTCATTAAATCTCATGTTCTGAGGCTGTTGAAAATGGACATGGTTGGTGTCCTAGCTGAGCTGGAGCGTCAAAACGAAGTCTTTTTGGCTCTCAAGGTTAACTTCTTTTTGCGTTTTAATCATCACCTTAATCTTCTTTTATTAGTAGCCAAGTGTGCACAAAGTTCTCTTTGCTATATTGTTTATTTCTTTCCCTCCATTGAGATTAAGATTCCTTCATGGATTTTATACGCTTCTTCTTCTTCTCTCTCTCTCTCTCTCTTACAAAAGAGTGAAGATCTTTATCTCTCTATTAGCCTAATTCGTTTGTTAGAACCATGTTATTTGGACAACAATTATTGCATACAGTTGATGTCATATGTTGTCTTTAACATACAAATTCAATGGTGCAATATCTTCATTTTGTGGAACAAATTGATTCAATTGGTAGCTTTTTTAAGCATGCAGGTGGTCTATGCATAAAATAGTTTGATCATTGGACTCATGATTGTATATTGATTATCACATGACCTATTTTCGAAAGCTCATACTCTATGGCATGATTAAAAATTCTTGTTAAAGAGCCAGAACTTCTAAATTGAATAGTTCCTGCAGGAGCTTGTGGAGTTAGGTACATACACAAGCTCAGACATAAGGGTTAGGATGTGATGAAACAAAATTTGCAATGGGGAAGGACTTTTTTTGTAGGTTATTGTTATTCAGGTGGTGCTCTTTTTCTTCCATTGAACTTGTTACGATTCAAATATTTCAATCAAAGGGAAAATTTTTGAAGTAACCAAGTGAATGGCATTAACCCTTGGCTTGAATTAGTTCCAAAGAAAAACTTCATTGCATGTCTAGTTATATTGAGTAATTCCTAAGCTAAGCTTCAGCTTCATTGCATGTCTAGCTATACTAGAGTAATTTCTAAGCAAGATTCATTGCATTGGTAGGTAGCCATAATTACAGATTAACAGGTCACCACATATTGGGTTGTTGGAGAAATTGAATGAGAGATCAAACCATGTGTCATATTAGCAAATTGCAGCATTGACAGAGAACATGAATGTGGGAGCCCGAGTTCTCTTAGAGTACAAGGTTACATCTAGTCATGTAACCTTTTGGTATGGTATCGCTTATCATGTATGGAGAGTGGAACCAGAGGTTACCTACTGGAAGACCAATAAATCTAGAGAATTAGTTAGGGATAATATCTTCGGTGTCAAGAGTAGATTGTTGTTTTTGGGAAGTTCATTTTTTTTGGGGGGAAAGTGTCAAGAGTAGATTGTTGAACTTTCTTAGCATATTTTCTTCGTCAAAATTTGATTCCTGGTGAGGATTAGTTTGCAAAGCATTTGCTGTATGTTGAGTTTCAACTCTAAAACAGTTCTTTTTATATGCTGCAAATGATTTATTTTGATTAAAGAAAGAGAAATGTTTACTACTGATCATAGCGTCTGTTGTAAAAAAAATAAAGAAGAAATGTTTACTACTGATCACTGAATTATGAGTTTGGCATCGGTAGCATATGGTCTTTTGTTGTTAGAGAGGGCATTTTATAGAGTAGGATTAAGGAGAGCTTTAAGTCATGGTTGAATTGATCATTTTGTGTTAGATGTGTTGTTTTTTGTTTGTAAAAAGTTAAGTTTCTTTTATAACTTCCCTCTGATCCATCATGTTATGGATTATGGGGCTTCTAAGAATTATTGATTCTGCAGATCTTCCTAGTGATTCGGAATCAAGACTGGTACAAGCCTGATGTCTATCTCTATAAGGACCTGATCATGGTATTGATGAGAAGTGGAAAAATGGATGAAGCTATGAAGTTATGGGAAAAGATGAGAAGTGAGAATCTGTTCCCTGATTGCCAAATGTATTCTGAAGCCATTAGGGGCTATTTGAAGGATGGTTCTCCTGCCGATGCAATTAATATATACGAGGATATGAAGAAGTCGCCTGATCCACCGGATGAATTGCCATTCAGGATTTTGTTAAAAGGGCTACTTCCTCACCCGCTTTTGAGGAACAAAGTGAAGCAAGACTACGAGGAGCTGTTTCCTGAAAAATCCATTTTTGATCCTCCAGAGGAAATATTTGGCGCGCAGTGATGACACTGGATATGGAGGTTTTGTATACATAGTTTTGGTAGAATGGAACAGTATGATATAGTTTTGGTAGAATGGAACAGTATGCATTCCTCCCGGTTAATCTCCAAGCTCAGCCAACCCGTGGTAAATGTTGACACCTCTAACCCGTATTAATTTCCATTCTCTAATTCATGTTCCTCCTTCGTACCAGATTTGATTCTAATATCAGTCAATATCAACTATTGGCTGAATAATTTTTAAATTTTATAAAATTATAAAATAATCCTTCAATATATTATCTTATATAATTTTTTACTTGACTTCAATCATATCTTAAGACATCATAATAATATAAATTTGTTATAACAAATACTTCTATATTTTTATAAATATTATTTTCACATGTTTCTTATAAATTAAAATAAATTTAATTTCAAATAATATCTTTACATATTTCAAAATTATTATAATATTTTTTACATGCATATACCAAAAAATATATTTATTATCAATAATATATATTTAAAAATATTAAATATGACTGTATTAAACTAATATATTTAGTTACTTAACTTATAATCACTTAGTACAAGTCTAATGACAAAATTTTTTAAAATTTGTAATTGTGACTGGTATTTCTTTTTAAATCTATAATTCTAACTGGTATTTCACCAATATCTTTGTTATCTGCCAATACCAGAAAGTACCAGAGTTCATTACGATTTTTTTTGTTCGGTATTGAATTTTTATGGTAACAGTCAATAGAATACGATATTCTAAACAATGTTCCTCTAGCTTGGTACTTCTCAAAATTTTTTGGTTTCTTTCAATTCCTATTATTGAGGTTGAATGAAGAAAGATTTTTACCATATCTTTTATATTCTATTAACCGTCGTATACTTTTGTTTGTTATGCCAGCTAATGAATTAGTTACATAGAAAATAGGCCCTAGTTGTTGTATAAATAAGAGAGGTACTGTTTGAATTATCATCATGAATGAAAGATGCTTTTCTTCCTTATTTTTCTCTCTTTATTGATTTTCTTAACATGGTATCAGAGCCATGATCCGATCTTCTTTCTTCTTTTTTGACCTTTTTGACCTTAATTTCTTCCCCAAACACTTTTCCTTTTCCTTTCTTTCATTTCTTTTCATTTTTATCACTATGGCATTACCACAACCACCTTCTGTGCTTGACTACAATCACCCTCTCTATCTCCATCCTTCTGATACCCCAGGAGCTATTCTCGTCTCTCATCAGCTACTGGGTGTTGACAACTATTGTGTTTGGAGTCGATCCATGAGGATCGCTCTTTTGGCCAAAAATAAGCTTGGTCTTATTGATGGTACTTGCCCTAAATCCAGTTTTACCATCGATCTTCATCCTCAATGGGATCGCTGCAACGCGATTGTTCTATCGTGGATCATCAACACTGTTTGCAAGGACCTTTCTGCTGGAATCGTCTTCGCTTCTAACGCCACTCTCGTTTGGGATGATCTCAGAGAACGCTTCGACAAAGTAGATGGCTCTCGCATCTACTATCTTCATCAGTCGATTTCATCGCTTCAACAGGGTACTTCTTCCATCTCTGTTTACTTCACTAAGCTTCGTCTTTTGTGGGACGAGTATGACACTCTGGTTCCGTTCTCCAACTGTAAGTGTGAGGCATCATCGCAGACTGCTACTCATATTCATCAACAACGTCTCTTTCAGCTACTCATGGGTCTCAACGATTCTTATTCCTCTGCTCGTCGTCAGATCTTACTTATGCAGCCCCTTCCCACCATTAATCAAGCATATTCTATGCTTCAGAATGATGAATCTCAACAGCAACTCACCACACCGATGCCTACACTTCCTGAACCAACTGCCTTGCTCTCCTCTACTTCTTCACTCCCTGCTCGACCTCGTTTCAATGGCAAGTGTGATCATTGTAAGATCAAAGGGCACAAACGTGAGGACTGTTATCGTCTCAATGGTTTTCCCCCAGATTTCAAGTTCACCAAAAAAAAACCTCAGGCAAACAGTGTCGTCACTACAGACTCTGGTATTGACAATGCGTCTATGACTATCAAGTCTCCTTCAGCCCCAGTTTTGACTACCGATCAGTATCAACAGCTTCTCCACATGCTCAACAAGGAGCCCTCTGTCTCAGGTTCGGTTAACATGGCAGGTATGGCTAATGCTATTCTTTCTCCACCGACTGGGTGGATCCTTGACACAGGGGCCACTAATCATATGACATTTGATTTCCACTGTTTGAATTCACCTGTTGTATCTGCCTCTGCTAATTCTTATGTTCATTTGCCAAATGGTAAATCTGCCTCTGTTACTCATATTGGATCCCACAAGCTCACCTCTACTCACACTATCACCAATGTTTTTTTCATTCCAGACTTTCACTTTAATTTACTATCTGTTGCCAAACTCACCAAGGACCTAAACTGCAGTGTTTCCTTTTATCCTCATTTTTGTCTTCTACAGGACCTTTGCAGTGGCAAGATGCTGGGGATTGGTAGAGAATTCAATGGTCTATATTACTTTGATTCCACTCCGGATTCACCTGATGCTGCAAACAACCCTGTGCACCATCAATCCTCTGTCTCTGCATCTTTATTTTCATCCCTCATGTCTTTTCAATGTTCTCCAATTATATGGCATGCTAGACTTGGCCATTCTTCTGTATCCAAGATGAAGAGAATTAATGAAATGAAATCAGTTTTGCATTCTGCTCATGATGTATCTTCTTGTTCTATTTGCCCTTTAGCTAAGCAAACTAAGCTTCCTTTTCCTGATAGTCAAAGTCGAGCTACTTTTGCTTTTGAATTGATTCATTTAGACTTATGGGGGCCATATAGAATATCAACTCATGGGGGTCACAGATTTTTCTTGACAATTGTGGATGATTATACTAGAATGACATGGGTTTATTTACTCAAAACCAAGCATGACACCTCAGAAACACTCAAACAATTTTTGGCCATGATTCACACCCAATATTCAGCATCTGTTAAACTCATTAGGAGTGACAATGGGACTGAGTTCTTTAATTCTGTTTGTTCACCGTTTTTTGCTTCTCTTGGCATCATACACCAAAGTTCTTGTGTTGACACCCCACAACAAAATGGGGTTGCTGAACGTAAGCATAGGCACCTTTTAGAGGTAGCTAGAGCACTCAAGTTTCAGTCTCATTTGCCTTCAAAGTTTTGGGGGGATTGTGTCTTAGCAGCATGCTACATTATTAACAAATTGCCTTCAGCTGTTCTTGATTGGAAATCACCTCATGAAATGTTGTACAAAAAACCACCAGATTTAAATCATCTAAGGGTCTTTGGTTGTCTGTGCTATGCAACAACACCAACCTATCATGATAAGTTTTCACCTAAAGCCATTCCTTCTGTGTTCTTAGGCTATTCTCTTGTTCAGAAAGGATATATACTTTTAAATCTTGTTACCAAGAAATTCTTTGTCAATAGGAATGTTGTTTTTCATGAGCACATCTTTCCTTTCAAAAAACATACCATTGATCAACCCATGTTTCCAATCAATACAACAGACTTTGGTCTCACAGAAGACACTGATTTCTTAACCATTAATCCAGCCTTGTCCACTTCACACCCTTCCTCACCACATCCACCAACATTTGTCCCAGGATTCAACCAACCAACATCAATGCCATCTCCCTCTACAGAATCATTACTTCAACCCAGTTCTGTTTCACAGCCCTTTATTTTAGATTCTGAATCGTTCCCTCCCTTACCAACATCAACCTTGAGACGATCCACTAGACACATCACTCAACCAGCCTGGATGAAGGACTATGCTTGTATATCTCAATCCTCTGCATCTTCTGCTACTGCAATAAAAGGTCAGTACCTTTTAAATATTTCTTATTCACATTTACCCTCACATACTCAACATTTTGCTGCCACTATCTCTGACATTATTGAACCCACACATTACTCTGAGGCAATTAAACATAAGCATTGGCAAGATGCTATGCAACAGGAAATTCAAGCCTTGGAAAGCAATGGCACATGGGAGGTGGTTCCTCTTCCCTCTGGCAAACATCCCATAGGCTGCAAATGGGTGTATAAGGTGAAATACCACTCCAATGGTACAGTTGAGAGATGCAAGGCACGGTTAGTTGCCAAAGGTTATAGTCAGCGAGAGGGAATTGATTTCCAGGACACTTTTTCTCCAGTGGCAAAGCATGTTACAGTCAGAACTGTTATTGCAATAGCAGCTCTTAACAATTGGCCACTATTTCAAATGGATGTCTACAATGCATTTCTGCAAGGTGACCTTCAAGAAGAAGTTTATATGCATTTGCCTGAGGGACTTCAGAACCAGGGGGAGAACATGGTCTGCAAGTTATTGAAATCATTATATGGGTTGAAGCAAGCATCAAGACAGTGGAACTTGAAGCTTACTGAGGCTCTCCTTCACAATGGATACATTCAAAGTAAACATGATTACTCTATGTTTACTAAGAGTGTAGGAACAAAACAAGTAATCATGTTGATTTATGTTGATGATTTGTTAATTACTGGTAATGATGCAGCATTGATTGAGGAGCTGAAAAATATCTTACATAAGAACTTCAAGATGAAAGATCTTGGCAACTTGAAGTATTTTCTTGGCATAGAGATTTCAAGGTCTAATGCAGGCATTGTTCTTAATCAGAGAAAGTATGCTTTAGAGCTTATTGAAGACATGAAGCTGACAAATGCAAGGCCTGCATCAACACCTCTCGAACAGAATCTCAAGCTGACCACCACTGAATATGATGAAGCATTGCAGCTTGAAACAAAGGATGTAT
Source organism: Erythroxylum fimbriatum (assembly GCA_026770325.2). Taxonomy (NCBI): domain Eukaryota; kingdom Viridiplantae; phylum Streptophyta; class Magnoliopsida; order Malpighiales; family Erythroxylaceae; genus Erythroxylum; species Erythroxylum fimbriatum. The sequence goes on from JANZLH020000421.1 coordinate 3,057,007, forward strand.
CATTTGCAGATGTATCTCTCTATCAAAGGTTAATTGGGAAGCTGTTATACTTGACTCATACAAGACCTGACATTGCCTACAGTGTTCAACATTTAAGTCAGTTCATGCATAAACCTAAACAGTCTCACTATGAAGCAGCATTGCGTGTTGTGAGATACATAAAGAAGGATCCAGGGCAAGGCATTCTTCTCTCTTCTACTGGAACACCAGTCTTGGAAGCCTTTTGTGATTCAGATTGGGGTTCTTGCCTTATGACTAGGAAATCAGTGACAGGTTTCTGCATAAAACTAGGAAACTCATTAATTTCTTGGAAATCTAAAAAACAGAGCACAATTTCAAGGTCCTCGGCAGAGGCTGAGTATAGAAGCATGGCGTCTACAGTGGCTGAACTAAAATGGCTCCTTGGTTTACTTGGAGAATTGAAGGTCAAAGGAAGTAAGACAGCAATTGTTTACAGTGATAGTCAAGCAGCAATACAAATTGCTGCTAACCCGGTATACCATGAAAGAACAAAACATATAGACATTGATTGTCACTTTATCAGAGAGAGCATACAGGGAGGCATAGTGCAAACCAGGCATATTTCTACAAAGGAGCAGCAAGCAGACATACTTACAAAAGCCTTGGGAATTCAACAGCATGGTTACTTACTTCGCAAGTTGGGTGTGATTGATATTTTTTCACCCTCCAACTTGAGGGGGAGTATTGAGGCGGAATGAAGAAATATTTTTACCATATCTGTTATATTTTATTAACCGTCGTTTTACCTTTGTTTGTTATGCCAGCTAATGAATTAGTTACATAGAGAAAATAGGCCCTAGCTATTGTATAAATAAGAGAGGTACTGTTCGGATGATTATTATGAATGAATGAACGAAAGATGCCTTTCTCCTTTCCTTTTCTCCCTTTATTGCTTTTCTTGACAGAAACCTCAACAATGTCTCAAGATAATGAATCTGCCGCTACTGCTACACTCGTTGTCAATACTAAAGCTGCTTTACCTCAAAACCTGATCATGTTCAACACAGGTTTCTCGTCTGATTCAAAACTAACTGGTGTAAACTTTCCTGCCTGGAGGGTACAAGTCAATACACTGCTCATCGGATATAATGTTAAAGGTTACATTGATGGAACAATTCCTTGTTCAGTCACCACAGGATCGGAACTTGATCTATGGATTCGACAATATCAGTTCGTTCTTCATACCTTGATGACCACTGTTGCTCCAAATATCGCAACACTTCTTAGTTCTGTTCATTCGTCTGACGAGGCCTGGGAGCTTCTTGCCAAGACATATGCTGGAAAGTCTCGATCGAGACTCATGTCTTTTAAAGAGAGACTGATTTGTATTCGGAAGGGCAACGGAAACATCTCCGAATATTTGAAGGAAGTTAAAGGAATTGCAAATGAAATTGCAATTGCCTGTTCGTCGATTGATGATACGGATTTGCTAATCCATACTTTGAATGGTTTGTCTGCTAATTTCAAAGATGTTAGCGCTGCGATTTGTGCTCGAGAGACTCCGATCTGCTTTGATGATCTACACGAAAAGCTTGTTGATTTTGAGGGCTTTCTGGAACGACAGGCAAGGCTGGAAGAAGTTGCTCAGGTGCCTTCTATGCATGTCTCATGCAAGCAGTGTACAAGCTTCCATAAGCGCTATGGTCGTCCCAACCACAGTCCGACATCAAGCAGAACACCAGTACCCAATGCTACTTTTGTGAGCCTTTTTAACGCGCCTGGAATGTTTGAGCAACAAGACGTCATCTTCCAATACTGTGACAAGCATCGTCACACTGCAAAGACCTGTTGGCTGCTGCATGGGAAGCCTATCAAGCATCAAACCAGGACTACGAAGTCAGTCCAGTGCATAAACCACGCTCTAGGTGACTATAATGTCGGAACAGAACAAGTGTTGGACCTCACACTTTACCCGTAGGTGTTTGGGGGTTATACCCCGGCGTGTGTTTGCGGGTTATACCACGGCATTCAACACAAATCAGTATTGTCCTCTCTGGGAATCGAACTCGCGACCCCTCAAGGTTTTGTTGTTTCTAAGAACACGCCTCTCACCATTGA
>JANZLH020000421.1:3088534-3099422 GCA_026770325.2 Erythroxylum fimbriatum
TGGCAGCTTTTATTTGTCTTAGTGTGAATAGTCCCGTTTGTAGCTCTAAGCTTCTCAACTCTGGCAGAAAGCACTTTCATAAGTTCAGTGAAAATACTCGAGCCTTAGCCATATGAGTTTCGCGAATAACGATAACGATATAAATAGAAATAGGCAATGTGTAATACTAAATGTCACACACTTGACCATCATGGACACTCAAATGATTTTGCAAACCTTTTTCAGATTTTTTAAAAGATCTCATCATCTTGTTTTGGTTTTTAACCTTATTGGACAAGCAGTATAACAGAAATAATCAACCTTAACAATTGCATTGACAGTGATCCAATCTGGTTTTTCCTTATTGCCTAGCCTCTGATCCTTTAATTTTAAAAACAGTATAGTACCTCCCTTCCTTGTTAAACCAAGGAAAATCTGGTTCAATAAGCAGCTAATTTATAGAGATAGTTCCTAGTCACACATAGTTTTCAGTTTATAAACCATTTTTCCTCATTACTGAAGTTGCAGTATCGTAAAAACCAAAACAGAATGGTAATACATGATATTTGAGAACTTTTCACAATTAAAAGATGGAAATTGAGACAAATGATGATGTACCAAACCATAAGCTTGTTCATAGTTATAGGATCACCAAACTTATGTAGGGAGCATGAAGATTATACTATATTCAGTATTTGCACCAGTTAGGAATCCGTCATTCTTAGGTTTAAAATAAACTAATATGGTTTATGAAAACATAAGGGAAATTGAGTTTCTATTTATGTAAAACTTTCATGAACTATTTTCCTTCTTAGATAGAGGGAAGGAAGCAACTATACTAAAAACTACGACGATACTAACTTATAATTCCATTCTTTCTCCTAACCTACTTAAAGAGAGAGTATAATTCCTAATAGAATATATTTCTAATAGAATAGTGAACCAATGAATGGTATAAGCAATCATATTGATTTCAGCCAAAGGAATGCAATTGTTAGGGGGTGATTGGTGTGCTAAAATATATGTCTTCACACTAACAAGCCTAAAATATCCTTTATTCTTTTCTTGTAGCCATCAAAAAAAGGTGAAGAACAATGGACAAAATCAAGGCTTATCTAAACAATCTCAATTGTAAACTTTGTAATGAAGGCACTAAAATCATCAATCACTTTTTTTAAGACTGCCACATGCAAGCTTACAATACCTTAAACCTCATCAAGAAATTCTCTATATTTAATGGCATCAACCTTAGCACTAACATAAATCTAGTGTAGTTAGGCACTGACACAACATTGGAATCCAAATATCATAGGACTGTTAATCCAAAAGAGAACAGAGAAACTAGAAAAGATTCTTGCATGAATTAAATTATAAGATTCTTGCTTTAATTCAAAAAACCTAACCTCACATCAAAGATGCATTTCTTCAGTAGCGATGTTTGGAATGAAAGAGCCTCACACACACACTCAGCTAGAAAAGATGAGAGAAAAGTTAAAGCAACACTATATATCTTAACAAGGCAGTGGCTGAAGTAAAGGTAAAAGGAGATATAACATGCGGGTTTCTAGTTATACAAACAAACTATAAGAAAACATAGATTCTTCTTTCTTTTTCTGTTTTCAAAAACAAACAAAACAAATGCACATGGGTTAACCAAAACCAAATGCCAATGCCGAAGACAACTAAGGAGAGACAGAGAAGGTACAGTAAAGAAGCAAATGGAGAATCACAAGTCAGAGAGAGCAAATGGAGAATCACATCAAAGAAGAAAAAGGGCACATTGATGGTGGAGAGGGAAGGGACGGTGGCTCCAGGGAGAGGGACATTCATCGAACAATTCAAATGCATGCTTCCTTAAAACATACTGTCACACAATCATAGCCAAATGCCCACATTAATCGCAAGAAAATTACTTACCTCAACCAACACTCCCACTGTAGACGACAGAAGCACGTCAACTGGTGGCTCCAACGATTCCAAGGGTGACAGAAGATGATGGCTCCAGGGAGAGGGAAGGGACGGTACGGTGGCTCGACGGGGATCGCACACTTCCGCAGAATATGATGGTCCAGCAAGAGGGAAAAGACGGTGGAAGGGACGGTGGCTCCAGGGAGAGGGACGGGAGAGTGCGATGAATGTTGATTTTCGTCAATTTTCGCAGAATATTCTGCTTGGGAGGCGGCAGACTAATGTTATAAACCGCGCGGGGGAAAGCTAATTTTTAGGCCTTCCCCGACGTCTAACTCTCCAAGACGTTGTGAATAGTATTTTGCCACGTCTTACTACTAAAACGACCCAAAAAACATGCCAATTCAATGACGTCCTTATTAAACGTCACCGAATTTTACCACCTTTCCTGACGTCTAAAAGGACGTCGCGAAAGCCTTATACATTTCGTGACATCTTATACAAAGACGACGCGGAATGTGTATTTTTTTTGTAGTGAGTTGATCCTTCAATGATTCATTGAAAATTAGAACTTCTTACATTTATCAGATTTTATCTCTAAAAGATCTATAATAACAAGCTTTATTTTATAAAGGAAATTTCTGAGTGCTTATTTTTTAGGGCAATTGATGCCTTTCACATTCTAAGAGAGAATGGACATTAAGAGGGGGGTTGGCTCCTAGAGTCCTTTGCTTTACTTTTCCTTTTTGATCTTCTTTTACCATCTAATTTAAAGCCTTATAATCCATCAATGCTTCCTTCCTGCTTAGGTAAGACAGAGCTCTTAGAGCTTTCCTAACCTTTATCTAAAGAACTCATTATGTTATCAATATTTGAAGTGAGATTAGGAGTTTTTGGGGTTACCCATTTAGGGGTTTATGGAGATGGCATGTGGGGGAGGGGAGAGTGTTAATAGGATGAACAATCACCTTTAATGTAGAGCTAGCTAGCTCACTCGACTTATTCACAACTTGTTCCTTATTCTTAGACCATGGAATCTCCTCAGATTCTTTTCCCATAAGGTTTATATAGTCTTAAGTTTGAAATATTTTTCCAGTAAGTTTCTACATTTTTCCTTACTGAGCTAAAAAGTGTCTTCATTATTATTTAACATTGACAGAGTCTCCATAGAATGTGTTGTTTTCTCCAAGTCATAAAAGAGAGATGACCTTCGGTAGCACCTATTTTATGTCAACGACCACACATTGCCTTCCATAGTTTAGTTTTTCAATTAAGGCCGTAGCTTCATTCATAGATATGGACTTTCTAATATAGTTAACTAGATAGCTCGAGCCTTTTGTAAACCAATATTCTAATGGAATGCAATGAATATTCACATGTCTCTACTTGATGATATACATTTGCATCTAAAAAGGCACCCTCTCGACTATTTTTTAAACAATCACATCCGACACGAGCCTAATACGGACCTGTGGTCTTATGTTTCGTCATTGCTGCTTCTAGCTAAAAAATGAGCCATGTTTAGTAATATAGGTCTCTGTCATCTTTATATTCCGAATCTTCTCTCTAAAATCATGGCAACTCAACTCAAACTTATCCAAATTCATTTTTTCTTCTCCAGAGAAATAAGATAAGGATCATAAATAAAATATAAGCTAAATTATATACTAAGTCATATAAAAATTTTTAAAAGACAAAGTAAGCGCTTCCAAAATAATGCTAAAAATATAATATAATTGGCATGTATCACTTTTGCCTTCAAATTTTTTTAGATTGGAGGAAGAAAAAAAAGTTAGATTGTGTACTCAATTTAATCACTAATTGAACCAAAGAAACTTATTTCAAAATTTCCATGATAATTCATGGCAACTATTGTACTATATCCTTAACACTTTCACTAATTTAATTGAGAGGCCCAATTCAAGCTGAAGTTTGGGATAATTGTGGAAAGTACTGGAAAATGACAATCTAGCAAGCCCCAAAGTCCACGTATTCATAACATGAAAGGCTCCTTGAAAACAGGCCAGCGCCACGCATTGATTCGCCCTTTGTCAGCCCCAGCAACGCAGGTGTGAGGCCCAGAACTCCACGCCTGCTCTAACCCAACTCACAAGCTCCCCTCCACTACTTGTCTGTTTTTGTTTGTAGTTCAAACTTCAAAGATCCAACGCGTCCCACTTGACTTTTGTGTCGATCACGTTGGAAACTTTCAAGCCTTAGCCCCGGAGTTGAAGGCATCTGTCCAAAGTCCAAACCCACTTCAAGTTAAGTGTGAACGTACTCTTAACGTTAAGGGCATCCCAGATCTTCTAGAAGGACAACGACTATTATTTAAACAGTGATCATTAAAAAAAAGGAAAATGAATAAAACCACGCCAAGCTGATGCCTCTTTCTTTCCGGTTCAGATTTTCTGTCTAATTTTTATAGTATTTTATTGTGTCTAGTGAATTTCAGTCATTCATTTATGTGAGCTTCACGTTTATTTATGTGGAACTCACACGAAACCCGCATAAATGAATGGTTGAGATTCACTGGACACAATAAGACACCTGACCAGAAGATCTTATTTCCTACCCTTCTCCAGTTGCCACGTCACCCACCTAAAACCGCGTTTCTGCCGCCAACTCGCTCATAAGCGACATTAAATATTGAACACGCTCTGAAAGAAAAACTCCAATCTGTGTAGCTTCCTAGTTTGACAAATCTACACGCTATCTTCACATTCTCAAACGCTTTTAACTTGCCTGGAAATTTCCTTTCTACTCGTATCGTATCCTTTAATACTTTACTTTCTCACCCACTCCCTCCCACGTCTTTCTGAAAGTGAAGGAATAGAGACCAGATTCTCTCTTTTCCTTTTGTTTCTCATTTATCTGTTCCATTTCTTGAATACCAAGATTGGATTTTGTTATTTTTCTGATCGATCTTGAAGCGGACTACAGTTGAGGATGGAGAACAATCAACAGTCTTTTTGGCAGTTTAGTGATCAGCTGAGGCTACAGGCCTCAAACTTGGCGAATCTGTCACTTAATGATTCGATTTGGAGCAGTTCATATCCTTCTAAGAGGCCAGACCAGAGGAGGAATTTCGATACCAGGGTTGGTGGTGAAGTGAATTCTGTTGACAATCTGAAGCCAAGAGGGTCTGACTTGAATGGTTTCAATGACGACTGGAAGGTAGGATCTGGTAGTAATAATTACGGGTTCGGTCCAATTGGTCAACCTACGGGTAGATCCCAAATGAATGTTGGGATCAATGGTGGATTCAACAAGGGTGTTTATTCAAAGATTAGTAGCCTCAATAACAACTTCAATATAGCTCTGAAGGGTAATAAGAACAAGGGAGAGGATGAGCTTGTCGGCAAAGCTGGTAGAAAGAATAATAAGAAGAGCAGCAACGACAGCAACGACAATAAAGATAGTAAGAGCTCTGTTGATAAGAGGTTTAAGACACTGCCTCCTTCAGAATCTTTACCCAGAAATGAAACCGTTGGTGGCTATATCTTTGTCTGCAACAACGATACTATGCAAGAGAACCTCAAACGACAGCTTTTTGGTATGTCATGACTTCACTTGTCTCAGTTTTTGAATTGGTGATAGGTGTCACTCTGTTCCTGGTTTTATATAAAAAGTTATGAACCTATAAGAACCAGAACCTAGGTCTGGATACTTTTAGATTTTGGATTATCTTACCTTTTAGTTTAACTTTCACTAGAAATGTCGAATTTTCTTATTACTTGCTTTTGCATGCAAGAAAATCACATATAGTTAGCAGATCATCAGCTTTTACTCCCACCTGGCGCTTTTGTTTATTGTTTCTGCTGTATTAGTTATCTGCTGGTAGAGGTAAACAGTTGCTTGAATCCTCTGCAGGTTTGCCACCACGTTACCGTGATTCAGTGAGGGCGATAACCCCAGGCCTGCCACTTTTCCTCTACAACTATTCCACACACCAGCTTCATGGAATCTTTGAGGTATTTACTCTTCTGTTCTCTGCAGCCTGATGTGTATTTGGATCTATTTGATTGTTGATGGTTTTAACCAATTCATAGCTGAACACATGTATAATTAATTTCCGTACTTCCAATATCAACTTGGGGCATCCTTTTGTCTTTTCATGAAGATTCTAAGATTCTTTTCCGAATTTTCATAAACAAACTGATTGTGTCCTGACGGTCTGTTAGGCGTCGAGTTTTGGAGGAAGCAACATCGATCCTACAGCCTGGGAGGATAAGAAATGTCCCGGAGAATCGCGCTTTCCTGCTCAGGTATATACATACTTGGCAAATAGTATGAACTGCTTCTCTGAGTACGCTATGTAATTCTGTTTTAACATATTTCTGGAAAGATTCGGTATTGATGACCTGTTTCTGTGTGCTGGTAAGAGTTGTTATGAGGAAAGTTTGTGAGCCAATAGAAGAGGATTCTTTTCTGGAAAGATTCGGTATTGATTACCTGTTTCTGTGTGCAGGTGAGAGTTGTTACGAGGAAAGTTTGTGAGCCACTAGAAGAGGATTCTTTCAGGCCAATACTCCATCATTATGATGGCCCCAAGTTCCGCCTCGAAATTAACGTTCCTGAGGTAGTTTCACACGTGCAATGCTGAATTTCATAATTATGAAGTGCTAACGCAGAATACTTGAGCTGATTGTCAACCGAATTTGTTTTTCGAATTTTCAGGCACTGGCTCTCTTGGATATATTTGCTGAGCAAGACTCTTAAGACATCTTTATCAACACAAGATAAATCAATATATATACGTATACAGATATGCACATACGTGGTGATGACCGGAGATGATCAAATCACAGGGTACAAAGTTATTTAGCTATGTACGCGTTTGTGGTTTATAAAAGGAGAGCTGGAGGAAGCAATTACAGGGGAAGGGGATGGGGTTGAGAGTACGTCCCATGAAACACAAAATCTTTTTCTTTTTTGTATTGTGGAAGTTGTTTTACTGGTTTTGTATCTCGGATTGGCATATGAATAAGCTACAAATTAAATGATATACCAAACCATATGAGATTGTACTTTTGTTACATCGATGTATAATTGTCTCTTGATCCTGTTATCAAGCCGTGAACATGGACGATTGGGAACCTTACGTCGGAATGTTAAAGCTAAAGGATTTGCAGGTTTACAGAAAATACCGCTATATTTCATGAGATTGTAAAGAGTACATATATACAAATTAGTGGCAAGTCTATTCTCTAATCTAAAAGGAAATAGAATCAATAAAAAATACAAATTACACCAATTTAGGAGTCAATGATTATAGAGAGAATCACTCTCAATTATGTCTTGATTAATGGAGAAGATTATTCTCTAGCTTGCGCTAACTGGACAAAGGACTGGCTTGGATAGGAAAAAATCGAAGCTTGAAACAATGATCTAGGAACAACTTCTTAGCTAAAGGTTTTGTAAGGGAATCAGCAAGTTGATCTGTAGTACGGATATGAGATACACGTAGGGCTTTCTTGCCAACCTGGTCGCATACAAAATGAAAATCAATAGCAATGTGTTTCATATGCGAGTGAAACACGGGATTGGAGGAAAGGTAAGTAGCTCCCACATTATCACAATACACAATGGGTGAAGCATTAAGAGAGATGCCCAGTTTGCGCAACAAAAAAGTTAACCAATTGGCTTCGGCTGTGGCAGTTGCAATTGCAATTGCACGATATTCAGCTTCAGTGGAAGATCGAGCAACAGTTGATTGCTCTTTAGAACACCAACTAATAGGTTGAGAGCCAAGACAGGTGACATATGCTGATGTAGAAATCCGAGAATCAATATCTCCAACCCAATCAGCATCTGCAAATACCTGAAGTTGAGAGGAATTTTGAGAGGAGAAGAATAACCCATATTCTGAAGTTCCTTTTAAGTAGCGTAACCCTTTTTACAGCTAGCCAATGATTAGCAGTAGGGCAATGTATGAACTGAGCAAGTTTGTTGACAGCAAATGAGGCATCAGGTCTTGTAAATAATAAATACTGAAGAGACCCAAGAATTTGACGATATTCTATAGGATCATGAAAGGGAGAACCATCATTGCAACAAAGAATATTAGTTGTAGACATCGGAGTTGAGACAACATTCACATTGATCATGCTCGTTTTGAGAAGAAGATCAATAATATATTTCTTCTGAGACAGGAAGAGACCACTGTTGGTCCTAGTAACTTCAACTCCAAGAAAGTAATTGAGATCTCCAAGACCCTTTAAGGAAAACCGTGATGAGAGCTTGAGAATAAAGTCTTGGATTGCTATTAGGTTACTTCCTGTGATAATAATATCATCTACATACACAAGGATGTAAATGATAGAAGAAGTGATGCGAAGAGTAAAAAGTGAGGTGTCACACTTCGAATTTAGGAAGCTATTACTGAGGAGAAAGGATTTGAGTTCATTGTACCAAGCATGTGGAGCTTCGATTAACCATAAATGACTTTATGAAGCTTGCACACATATTTAGGGAACTGAGAATTGACAAAACCTAGTGATTGCTGCATATAAACGTCATCAATAAGAGCACTCTGTAGAAAAGTATTATTCACATCTAGTTGTTTTAAAACCCAGCCATGGGATACAATAATACTCAAAATTAATCGAATTGTTGCGGGTTTAACAACTGGGCTGAATGTATAGGTGAAGTCAATACCCGAGCATTGATGAAAGCCCTTAGCAACAAGCCGAGCTTTATAACAAGCAATGGTGCCATCAGGGTTCTTCTTAATGCGATACACCCATTTACATCCAATAATATTTTGTGTAGATGAAGCAGGAATAAGTGCCCAAGTGTGATTATGGATGAGAGCTTGATATTCCTCTGCCATTGCATTATGCCAATGGAGAGTTTTGGATGCTTGTTGAAATGTGGAAGGTTTGGTATTAACAAATCAGATTGTTTGGGTGTAGCAACAGTATTAAAAGAGAAAGGCTTTTTTGGTTTGAAGATATTATTTTGGGATTTAGTAACTATGCGGTTTGGTGGTGGGGTTTATGGTGATGAGTTGTTAATATCACTTACAATGGGTGCAGGTGAGGCACTTGTGTCCAAGGATGGAGAGCGTAGATCATCTATATGAGAGACCGAATCATTTGGAGCGACAGGTACTGGTGAGGAGGATTGAGTGTGTGACTGAGAGCTTGAGATTGGATCCTGCAGTAGTGTATTAGAAATGGGTACTCTAGTTGGAAATGAAGTAGATGGTGTTGGTTGAATAGGGAACTCAGTGGAAGAGGATTGGAAAGGTTGAATAGGTTGAGGGATGGATGCAAACTCGAATAGAAGCTCATTATTAAAGAGAGAATCAGGAAAAGAATTTTTCTGAAAAGGGAAAACATTTTTAACAAATACTACATGTCTTGATACAAACATTTTATTTATTTATAGATCAAAACAGTAAAAGGCATGATTGGGAATGCAGTACCTGAGAAAGATGCATGGACGGGATCTAGATTCTAATTTGTGTTTGGTGTATGGTCTAAGCCAAAGATAGCATAAGCAGCCAAAGACTTTGAGGGACCCATAATTAGGGTGATAATGGGATAGCTTATGATATGCTGTGTCAAAATTTAATGTTGAGGTGGGCATGTGATTGATGAGATAGATTGTAGTTCAAAATACATAGGGCCATAAACATAAGGGTATAGAAGCTGGTGAAGAAGGGTAAGTCCAGTTTCCACAATGTGGCGATGTTTTCTTTCAGCTGAACTAACATGTTCGGGTGTGGAAGGTGGGGAAGTGAGGTATTGGATGCCATGTTTCAAGAGTATGTGACGTAGACTTTGATACTTCTCGCCACCTTCTGTATACACAGTTTTGATTTTTGTACTAAAGAAATTTTCAATAAGATGTTTAAATTTGAGAGGATATAACCAAGTGTGCTTAAAGAGGATATAACCAAGTGTGCTTTGTAAAATAATCAACAAACATAATATAATAGCAAAAATTTCCAAAGGAAGTAACTGGGACAGGACCCTAAATATCAATAAATAGAAATTGAAATGGCTCCTCACACTTAATAGAAGAAGTGTTGAAAGGAAGTTTATGGCTTTTTTTGCATAAGCATGAATCACAGTGAACATTGGATGAATTGGAATAAGAAATGTTTTGAGATGATAAAAGATTTCGCTGAACTAATGCAGAGGGATGACCAAGATGTTGATGCCAAACTTGAGATGAGACATGTAAATTAGCTGATGGTTGAGATGTTTGATTAGTAGAGGTGTGATTCGGCCACTCATGCAAATTGTTTTTACTCCGACTTTGCACCAAGGATGCCCTAGTATTAAGATCCTTCACAAGAAAATGATTAGGTAAGAATTCAATAGAGGTTTGATTTTGTCTACAGAATTGAAATACATAGATTAGATTTCGCTTAATAACAAGTGCACACAAGATATTATTGAGTGAAAAACTTGGCATTAGAAGAATGTATAGAAGAAGAACCAATTCGTAATTGAAATTCTATTACCATTGCCAACAGTGACATCCTCATCTCCATTGTAATCTCAGTGTACAGTGAGGTTTCACAAGTCAGACATCAAATTATGAGTGGCTCCTAAATCCGGAACCCAATTGCTAGACATTGAGCTTGAAGTACCATCTATATAGTTTGTTTAAAGTTGCCATGGTTTCGCCTTGAATCGGCAAGTTTTTACAATATGTCCAGGTTTATCACACAATTGACAGACTGGCTTAGACTGATCTGAGTATGTGTTTGGACGCTAAGAAAAATTCATATTAGAAGATTGTCTAGCATAAGAGTTGTTACCTTGATTGCCTTGATGTTGGTGAGGATGTTGATGTGAACTTGTATAGGATCTTTGATTGTAGGGCTGAAAATACTCTTGATTGTTCATGTTATTCATCTTGCCTTTGCTGTTGCGATTTCAATTATTTCCTCCTTTATGAGTAAATTTGTTGGACCCCGAACTTTTGGTGAAAATTAGAAATATTAAAATGAATTTAAATGAGAAAGAAATTGGTGAGAAAA
>JANZLH020000421.1:3118426-3129883 GCA_026770325.2 Erythroxylum fimbriatum
AGTTGCCGCTAGGTTTAGGTCTTTACGTGAGTTATTGTGTTTGCATGGGAGTCTAACTCCTGATGGACCTGACGGGCTGTGGTGGACATGTGTAGATGGGCCTGGGCCTAGCACAGCCAACCCGACCACTTAGAATATATAACTGAGTAAAAGATATAAAAATTTCTTATAATTTAAGAAATATTTTAAAAAACTACTTGATATTTAAAATGTTTGACAAAAGCTCTTTTTAATTTTTAGTTTTTTTCAAAATTCCTTCTTTTAGGTTTCGGTTAAAAAATAACAATGGAATATGTGCGTCACTGCGTCGTGAACATCAAACTTGTACAGTTGTACTATTCACGCTTACGTGGTGATTTAACCAACTTTTTTAACTTCAAATTGAATTAATTAGTAATGTATTATAATTGTCTTAAATTATTAACTTAAATCAAATTTAATTGGTTTAATAGTTGATTTAAATTATGATATTAGTGACATTTGATTAGACATGTTTATATTGTACATGTTTAGTCTCTATTTTTTAATCAAAGTCTAAGAGAAGAAATTTTCTCGAAAACTAAACACTAGAAAGAGTTTTTTCAAGAATTTTAAAGATTACGGGACTTTTCTAAAATTCTTTAAATTACAAGAAAGGTCTGTTTTTTTTATCCTATAATTTAAAGTTTATTATATAAATTGGAGAGTTTATTTGATCTTCATTGCTATCATCACATCCAGTTAAATCTCGTACTAATGTGTGGTTTAGGAAAATTTGATAGTACGCAACCTTATCCTTACAAAATAGAGAGACTGTTTTCGGTAGATTTACTTGCAAATGTGAAATTTAAAAAGAAATAAAGTAATTAGTTACATAAAAAATAGATAAATAATTAGAATAAAGTATAATAAATATGTAAAATAGATTTAAATAATATTAATATATAAAATAGATAAAATAAAATAAAACACTGACAAGTTATCAATAAGATACCCACCTTGCAAATAGGATGCACACGGCAGGGGATTCACATACACGTCTAACCTTGCAAACAATCACAGTGAAGATGCATTTAAGAGTTAACAGCGGCAGTTAGAATGTACGTAATTAAGAAAAAATGAAATAACTAAACGGAGTCTAGATCTTTTTTTTAATATTACGATGTTTTATTCTATTTTATGAATCTATTTATTTATGTAAATTTTATGTGAGTTCTATATAAATAAACGCGAGTTTTGTATAAATAAATGGCTGAAATATTTGAATCATAATAAAAAGGTGAGAGGTTTTCGTCCCAACTGGATGCTGATAGAAATACTGGCTCCTAAATTTTGGAGAGCTACCACCTGGCAGCAGGAATAGGATATAACGATCTCTACTTCTATTGGAGTTATTTTCCATCTTGACGATTAAGAGGATGGTGAGTTGAGAGTACACATGGCTGAGGGCTCTTCATAAGATTATGTCTACAACTTACTGTGATGATCCGGAAAAAAGAAGTTGGAACCTGTAGTTCAGTGAGCTTCTCGCCATGGCGGGTTATGATTCTGGTAAGATCAGACTGCATGAAATCGAAGACAAGGTAAAGGCTATATATTGCATCCTTGAAGTGGCTACTCCTTGAAGCTTAATGATATTGGGATGATCAAGCTTCTGTAGTATCATTATCTCTTGACTCTTGAGCCATGAACTTCACCTTCAGGCTCTGATGTTTCGAAACGAACCTTCTTCAAAGCAACAAGCTTGCCAGTCTCTCGGTCTCGAGCTTTATACACATTGCTATGTATTCAAGAAAATCCGCAACTTGTGAACCGGACCTGAACCGTATGAACCGAACCTGTAAATAAGGTTAACCGAACCTGAGTTCAGGTTTGGTTCGAACCGAACCTAAAACACGAGGTTCATGGTTCAGGTTCAGGTTTCTAACTTGCGGTTCTAGATTAACCGAACCTAAACCGCACCTATAGCATTTAACCGAACCGAACCTGATTTATAGGTTTAGGTTTAAACCTCAACCTGAAACACCTAAAAACTATTATATATTTAAATATAATTTAAAAGGATATTAATAATAATAAATTCACTAGTATTTACTATATTAAT
Organism: Erythroxylum fimbriatum; assembly: GCA_026770325.2. Lineage (NCBI taxonomy): Eukaryota > Viridiplantae > Streptophyta > Magnoliopsida > Malpighiales > Erythroxylaceae > Erythroxylum > Erythroxylum fimbriatum. The sequence goes on from JANZLH020000421.1 coordinate 3,120,510, forward strand.
TCTTGAGTAAAAAAAAAAGAAAAAAGGAAAAAAAAACTACTTTAATTCTATGTTATTAAATGTTAATATTGAACATTGCTATTATAAGTGACAACTAATGTATAACACTCAATACTTCTACTTCAAATAACAATTTATATGTGATAAAGCATATAGAAGAGGAAAAAATTGTATTGCATTCATCGTTGTATCCAATCTGTTACAAAGACCGTATACTTATTCTAGTCATCCCTATAAGTCAGGGATTACAGAGATCTTATTTTATGGAAACACCAATTACTCCCTCCCTAATTTATCGTATTTCCTAACACTCCCCCTCAAGTTAAGTTATCGGATCCCCGATTCTTAACTTGTCCAAAGCTGTCTGAAATGCCTGTCCCGTGACTGCTTTAGTTAGGATATCAGCCAACTGGTCTTCTGATCTAACGAACGGGAGTTCAATTGTGCCTGTCCCGTGACTGCTTTAGTTAGTCCTGTCATGTTGCACAGGATTTTCAGAGATACTGATAGCGGCTTTGTTATCACACCTTAATTGCCCGGGACCTTTCGGAACCATCCCAATTTCTGTCATGAGTCTCCTTAACCATATGATCTCAGTAACTGCCTTTGCAATGCCTCTAAATTCTGCTTCAGCGCTAGAGAGCGCTACAACCTTCTGTTTCTTGCTTCGCCATGTGACTACATTCCCCCCAACTAGAGTAAAGAACCCTGAGGTAGACCTCCTGTCGTTTGGATTTCCTGCCCAGTCTGCATCTGTGTATGCCTCAATATTCAAGTGTCCATGTTTACCAAACATGATCCCGCTTCCTACGGAGCCTTTCAAATATCGCATTATCCTTGTCACTGCCTCCATGTGACTTTTCTAAGGATGGTGCATGAACTGACTGACTACCCCTACAACATAGGCAATATCGGGTCTGGTATGAGATAAGTAGATCAGTTTCCCAACCAGTCTTTGATACCGTTCTTTCTCTGCTGGTTCTTCATCCTCTTGTACCCTGAGTCTGTGGTTAACTTGTATAGGAGTATCGACCGGTTTGCAATCAAGCATCCCAGTTTCTGCGAGCAGGTCAAGTACATACTTTCTTTGTGAAATGAAGATTCCTTGTTTGGATCTCATGACCTCTATTCCTAGGAAGTATTTCAGGCCCCCTAGGTCCTTCATTTCAAATTCTCTGAATAGATTTTCCCGGAGTTGTTCCATTTCCTCCTTATCGCTTCCAGTAATAATCATGTCATCCACGTAGATGATCAGGCAGGTGATCATGCTTCCTCGGTTTTTCAGAAATAAGGTGTGGTCTGAATTACTTTGCCTGTACCCGTACTTCTTCATAGCCACGGTGAATCTTCCAAACCAGGCTCGTGGGGATTGCTTGAGTCCATATAAAGCTTTTCGGAGTCTGCAAACTTCATTTGACTTGAAGCGGTCTGAAAAACCCGGAGGAGCTTCCATATACACTTCCTCGGACAATTCTCCGTGTAAGAAGGCGTTCTTTACATCAAACTGATGTAGAGGCCAATCCTGGTTGGCTGCTATAGAGAGAAGGACCCGCACCGTGTCTATCTTTGCTACTGGGGAGAATGTCTCGGAGTAGTCAATCCCGTATGTTTGGGTGTACCCCTTCGCCACAAGACGGGCTTTGTACCTCTCTACTGTCCCATCTGCCTTATACTTGATTGTGAACACCCACTTGCACCCCACTGGTCTCGTGCCTTGGGGTAATTTACATTTTTCCCAAGTTTCATTCTTAGCTAGGGCATCCATCTCCACTACCATAGCTTTCCTCCACTCCTCGATCTGTATGGCTTCCTGGGCCGATCTCGGGATCTGTTCTTTGTAGAGATGTCCCACAAAGGCCTTAGCCACATCGGACATGCTCCCCCTGACCATATTCCCTACAGGGTATCTGGAAGTCCGCGATCTCTGATCAGGTGAATATCGATTCGGGGGGATTCCCCGGGTACTTCTCTGAGGCAAGATATACCTGTTACTTTCTGTATCATCTGAAACAGGGTTAACTGTATCTGGAACATGATCAATATTATGAATGGATGAGGAAGGATTGGAATCAGTTACCTCATTCTGGACATCATGCGGAGGAGGATGATTGGTGGTGGTACTGAGCTCGTTTTGAGTGGGACCGGACGAAGAAAGAAGACCAGTATCATCAGAATCACTGAGCCAGCATAGAGATTCACTCGGATACTCCCCCTGAGAGCTATGCTGGGTCTGGAAATAGTACTCTGTTTCTAAAAATTCACAATCCATAGTGACATGAAGGCGGCGTGTGACGGGGTTATAGCATCGGTACCCCTTCTGGTGAGGTGCATATCCCACAAAGACACACTTAATAGCACAAGGGTCTAATTTCGTTCGTTCAGCTTTGGGAATATGTACAAACACTGAGCATCCAAAGACCCGTGGAGGCAGAGTAAGGGTTTGGGAAATGGCAACCTGTGTTTCGAAGACGGAAAGCGGTGTCTGATGGGCAAGTATTTTTGTGGGCAACCTATTTGTAAGGTAGGTTGCTGTGGCTACAGCTTCGGGCCAAAAGTGGTTTGGGACGTGTGATTCTGTGAGTAAGGCACGGGTCATCTCGAGTAAGGTTCTGTTTTTCCGTTCAGCGACCCCGTTCTGCTGAGGAGTATTCGGGCAGGTGGTTTGGTGGATGATGCCTTGCTTATTTGTGAAATCACTCATCTGTTGGTTAACATACTCACGCCCATTGTCTGATCTGAGTACTTTGATTTTCTGATCAAATTGAGTATGTATCATATTAAAGAATGCAACAAAAGTATCACAGACTTCCGATTTGTGCCGGAGAAAATATACCCAAGTCATACGGGAAAAGTCATCGATAAACAGCACAAAGTAACGAAATCGACTGTGATTAGTAACAGGGGCCGGTCCCCAAACATCTGAATGCACCAATGAAAAAACAGACTGAACCCGAGTATTCGTGGGTTTAAAAGAAGTTCTATGACTCTTTGCAACTGAACAAGTTTGACAAAACAACTTTAAATTATGACTGTTCTGAAAAAGTGCAGGAAATAACATGCGCAGATACCCAATCGACGGATGTCCGAGTCGCCGGTGCCAAAGCCAGATTTAGGTGTCCGCAGTGCCCTTTGATAGTAAAACCCGAGAGGTTTGTTCCAATTCATCCACATAATAAAGTCTGTCCCGCTCAGTACCACGTCCAATGATCTCCTTCGTATGAATGTCCTGTATCAGGCAAAAACGGGGATATATTAGAACCACACAATTCAATTCACTCGTCACATGACTTAGGGACAACAATTTACAAGATAGAGATGGAACATAAAGGCAGTTTCCCAGTTTCAGACGTGGTGATATAGTAATTGTCCCTTCCCCCTTAACTTCCACTAAGTCCCCACTAGCTGTTTGAATATGAGATTTTTTTTCCGGAAGTGGGTTCAAGTATATCAGCGGGATCGAAAGTCATTGTGTCCGTTGCCCCACAGTCAAATATCCATTGAGACAATTTATTGGGTTCATTATGTTTAATAAAGCTAGGGTTTGAGTCAAAAGACCCAAACCCTTTACCTCTCTCCCCCGATTCAGTTGTTGCCCCTCCATAGTTGGCGGCGACATTTGCTCGCCGCCCGCCTGAGTCCGTCGCCACGGTTCCTGATGCCGTTGCACCGGCGTCTCTGTGGTGGATGACGCCTGCAGCGGCGTCCTCGCTGCCTCCTGCCCAGCCGAGATTATCTCCGATGGTGGCATTGGCGCGCCGCTGTCCTCCGCCGGCCGCCGATCCACCGTTCTCCTTTCGATTTCCTTCCCACCAATCAGGGAACCCAATGAGCTCAAAGCACCCTTCTTTGGTGTGCTTCCTTTTCCCGCAATGAGAGCATACGAGATCAGACTTGTCTTCTCGAGGTGGGTGTCGCCGGCCGGCGCCGTCGGTGCGTTTGTTATTGTCAGATTTCATCCGACCACCCTTTCCTCCTTTCATAGCCAGTCCGGTTCCGATGCCCTGTGATGACAAGTCCCCTTGGCCGTCGGTCGCCGTATGTAAGATTTGAAGGCGAGCAGCCTCCCGTCGGATAGTGGCGTAGGCGGACTCAACTAAGGGCTTTGAATCAAGTTTCAGCAGATCCCTCCCGATTGGATCGTATTTGTCATTAATTCCGGTAAGAAATTGATACAGCCTTTGTTCTTGTATGATTTGATTGAAGGCCGTGATATCTTCCGGGCATTTCATCGGGTTTGGCTGTCTCCGGTCGATTGCCATCCAAATGGCTTGAAGTTTATTCCAGAACTCCTCTAAGCTATCAAGTCCCTGTTTTTGTGTATTTGCTTTTCTGTGCAGATCGAACAATTGAAGGGCGTCCGATCCGCTGCCGTATGTCGTGGCTAGGCCGTCCCACAATGCTTTCGCATTCGGGTACTGTAAAACATTGTTAATCAGATTTACCTCCATGTTTTGTATGATCCATGTGAACACGTTCTGATCAATTTTTTCCCACTGATCATATGTTGAATCGGTGATGCTTGGTGCTGGTGGAATTCCGGTGATGTGCGAGCGGCAGCCCCGTCCTCCGATGGCCATCTTCATCAATCGGGCCCATACCGGGTAATTCTCGCTGTTTAATTTGATGCCTATTGAAAGGTTTTGTGGATTGGTTATGGTTGGTTGTTGTTGCATATTATTTCGTAACACATCTGCGAGTTGAAGGGTGAGTTCGGTGTTTGATTGGGTTTCTGATTTTGGTTCTGTAGGGTTCGACATGTTTGATTGATGTCAAGAGGTTCGAGAAAGGTTTTAGGACGATGATGCTAACACTAAGTCCCAAGGATTGTTAACGCTGCTTTGATACCATGTTAAGGCATATAGAAGAGGAAAAAATTGTATTGCATTCATCGTTGTGTCCAATCTGTTACAAAGACCGTATACTTATTCTAGTCATCCCTATAAGTCAGGGATTACAGAGATCTCATTTTATGGAAACACCAATTACTCCCTCCCTAATTTATCGTATTTCCTAACATTTTATATAATAATTTTGAAGTTGTAATGAAAATCTTGTACAAGATCAAATTTAATTATATATTTTTATATACAATGCTTCTAATTTTCAATTTTTATTATATTTTATAACAAATTAACAAAAATCTAAATATTATGTACAATAATATGGATTAAAAATGTTATAATTAGCAAGGTATAATATTTAATTAAAATGTCTATTAAAAATTTGATACATTTTATAAAACGTAGCTAAAAACATTTCACTACATTTTGAAAAACGTCTAAAAATCTTTAGCTATATTTACGAAAACGTAGGTAAAAAGTTTTGACTATGTTTTTGGAATTGTAGCCAAAAATCTTTAGTTACGTTTCTGGAAATATAGGTAAAAGTAATTAGCTACATTTTTTGAAATGTAGCTAAAAACTTTTAACTACGTTTCCGAAAACATAGCTAATAATCTTTAGCTACAAAAATTAAGCATAACCAAAAATATATTGGTAACGATTTTGCAAAATGTCGCCTATAATTTTTTTGCTACGAAAATAAAGCATAAGAAAAAAGTATTAATGATGATTAGGGAAAAACGTTGCCTATAATTTTCTGCTATGAGAATTTGGCGACTTTTTTGTGACGAATATAAATCATCACTAATAATTATTAGGAAAAAAGTTGCCTATAATTTTTTACTATGAGAATTTGGCGACTTTTTTGCGACAAATATAAATCATCGCTAATAACTTTAGCTATGAATCCCTTCTGGTGTAGTGTATGGATCTTATGAATAGAAATATTTGTACTACACAAATCAAGACACATGCAAGAAGGCAAGAAGGAACACAACTCACAATGGCAAAAGCAAAGTGAAGGTTGATTAACTCTATCGGTGGAGAGGAGAAGAAGCTTTGTAGTGAAAAAAATAGTATCTCTCTTAACCTGATTAGGATATTGCTAATCAGAGGACGAACATTCAACACCCAAACTAATTATCATTAGTGCAAGTATGATAGCTTTTAAGAAATGAAGTGACCATGAGACAGGAACAGAACCAGATGGCCAAGTTTCGTATGAGATAAGGGTTCAATTTTGGTAATGTACAATATTAACATGTGCAACAGTGGCAGTTTTTTTTTATGTCTTATCCCGAGTATTGAATTATTTTCAACATTTCAAAAAAATAATATTAATTTCAATGATAATTTGGTTGCTAAAAATCTATCATCTTGTAGTGAAATTTATGATTTGATCACATATAAGGTACTTTGCTAACAATTATGGCAAATAACAACAAATTTACATTATATTCTGACATCCAACTCTAATCGTATCACTAAGTAACACCAAACTTTGATTCAACAATAAGCACAAAATACCAGCCCACAAGCTTCATACCGAGCTGCAATTTTGATCTTCAAATCTGTGGATAACGTGACTTTTCGTATGGCAAGCAGACCACAATTATCATTATATGTGACAAAATTGTGGAGAGTTGATTGATAGAAGCACAAACTCCAGTTTTTTAATACGAAGCAACGACGCAGACTCGCAGAGAACTAGAGACAGGCAGGACAGCGAACCAACCCGTTCTCATTACACTTTGCACACCTCTCCTTAACCCCACCATCCACCACAACCTTGCAACTCCCACCACAATCCAAGCAGGGTATAAACCTAGCACCCCCACAACCTTCACACGCTTGCCAGCTCCCAACACCCATTTCAACACGTGCCCAATTCAGTATCTTCCTGAGTCGGCCGGACTCGTTCAACTCATTAACCTCCTCCATTCCTCCAATATCCTTTCCCTTCACAAAAACCCTGGGCACGAAAGCCCCTTCCCCAACTAACTCTTTCAGTTCGTTCAAATACTCTCCATGCAACGACACGTCTCTTTCGTCGTATACCACTCCTTGCCCTTCCAGTATGGCTCTCACACGGTTGCAGTCCTCGTGCGTCCTGCGCACTCCACGTAGGGACGTTGTGTAGACCACCACTGAGTTGGCTCCACCTGGTGGGCATTTCTCTGGGTACTCACTCAGTGGGTCTCTCTTAGTGATTATGGCCGTTTTTCCTTCTTTTTCCCTCTCTAACCTATCCCTTAGTATGAAGATGTTCTCCTTCACTGGCTTGATTACACTTCCTGACTCTGGGGGAACTCGTGTCTCACTGTTTCTCACATCAGTTTTCTTTAACTGGAGCCGCGTGGACTCCGTCTTCCTTAGCTCCTTCTCTGGCTGTTTAGATATTGATAGCTTGGCGTCCAGTTCTTCTACAGTGTGGAAAGAAAAGCTCTTGCTTGGGGCTTGCATCTTCTCTATGTTGATGCTAACTTTCGTTTGTGAGTTAAGGGTATTATTGTTTTTCCCAGACGTAGCAGCAGGAAGCTTATTGTTACTGGTAAGGGTGGGTTTAAGGTCTTCGAGAGCTTTGCTAACCTCGTCCCAGGAATGAGGAGTATCGGTTTCGAATGTCCTCAGCTTCTCAAGTATTGGAGCTGGGACGTTCGTTTTCTTCTCTTGTTGTTCCTGAGCTGCATTATCCACCGCAAGCCACGGTTCTTGTATGGAGTTGATGTCGAATACAGCGAAACTTGAAGGCGGTGGGCGGTACACATCTACGGTGGCCTCAATTCGTTTGGAGGAGGAGCACCCCATTATTTCTACACCGTGAAATGTCTAAAATCTAATGATCTTTTATATTCCCATTGAGGGCTGAGGAATGAGTGTAATGAAAGTGTGAACGCTACCCAACGGGAAGTGTATGGCTAAGTGGAAGATACGTGTTCGTGGCTGTGGTGGCGGCGTCACTTTATCTTTAACATAATGTAGTTTCTGCTCTGATTGGTGATTTGTGGGGGATGTTGGCTATGAGCCATGGGATTGATTTGTGGTGTCAGACTTGGCCAAGTGGTGGCGCAGAAGGGATTTTCTCGATGCTTTCCTTTCAAGAATAATGACAAGAAGTGTTAGATGTGTGTTTGTTTCAAACATCCATACTTATATCCACTCGTTGGGCTAGGTCCAGTTTAAAACCCAATATAGTCAGGCTAGTATCCTAGTGATTGAATAATCTGCTGGCCTTCTGGCAAATTATTGTGACTGAGCCATGGGCATAGCCAATGTTCGAATAGTGGAGTCAATATTTCCTAACTTTCGCGCTTAACGAGCCTAGCAAATAGCAAGTTCTCCAGCCACTGTCTGAGTTTATGAAGGTGAATAAGCGTGCGATAGAGCTTTCACAATTTTACTACAGTATGCCGACAAATGAATGGTCTCAGTGGCTTCTGACGGGGACAAGAAAACTTAGCTGGATAAGCTGGAATCAGTGTTACAAATCCAAATTGCAAGGGGGCTTGAGCTTCAAAGAACTATATTCCTTCAACAACAAGCTTGAAGTTTACTTAACAGTCCCAATTCCCATTGTTCCAAAATTCTGACAGTAGGTACCTTAATATAAATAAAGAGTAGAAAGAGACATCCTAAAATATATGACGTAAAAACCTGAAAAGACACTATGTACTAATCACAAGACGAAATAGGAAGATTCATGGCATGGGTGAGTTAGAGATCGTACCTCTCACCCTCAAGGGAAATAGGCCGCGGCTAGATAATGCCCATGGATGTTAACACGTATATAAAGCTTGGAATTATAATTTTTGGGTGACGTTTGAAGACTTTACAGACTCTTTTCAATTTTTTTCCCTCTAAAAGTTAGGATTAATCATCGAAAAGTTCTAAACCCCTTGAAAAGTAGAGTTTCACGACTATTTTTATCGAAGAGCCAAGATCAAATTATCATCTCAACAAAGGTCATCAAAATGAAGATTTTCAACTAGACTTATTTCTACGATAATTTTCTTATTTTCATTTCACTTTTATTCTTTTGACTATGATTCATGGGTAAATGTTTTTCTATATTAAACCTTAAGACTTTATTTTTGTAAGGATAATTGATTTAACTTAATTTTTGATATGTGATATATTTATGTGAATTTCTTTGATTGATTTTAATGCATAATTATGTTATGCGAACGACTAAGTCTAGTTTAAATTGCTAACCCATTATCATTTAACAAATTATCATATTTTATCCTCCGTAAAGGAGTGAAAAACCTAGCCGTCTGCCTCTTTTTCTCTCTAGAGTGCAAGTCTTAGTCTGCCGATTTTCGTACATGTCTGCTTTATATGAAACTTTTGGGTTGATTTTTTTTGTGATTTTTGTTTCGGTAGCATGGATCAGGAGCTTCAGAATCTCTCTATCCGAGTATTAACTCTTCTATGAAGTATTCGGTATCACCGAACCCTTCGCATTTGGCAAGGTAAGTCCGTCCCTCCAAGCATGGTTGTTAGTTTTGCAGATAATTTTCTTAAATCCTGGCA
>JANZLH020000421.1:3159204-3175151 GCA_026770325.2 Erythroxylum fimbriatum
TAAGTAATTACCTCAATTAACAATCCATAACTAAATTAACTATTACTCAATTAATCTAACATCATCTAGGTTCATTTTCAACCTCAATTAAGTCCAATCAAACCATTATTAAGTATCTTAACCTTATATAGTCCAACAATTGTCTAAAACCAACATTTTCTCCTTCCCATGTACTTTCCACAACCATGGGAATAAGCCTTATAAATCCCATGATCGTGGGATGAGTGAACTTTATTTTGCTTCCAAAATTTGCTCCTTCATACTCCATCCAATACACCTTTACTAAAGTCCATCAATTTTACTTCATTTCTACCTTATGCATGCTTCAATACCTCATCAAATTCATGTCCTAACCAATTTAAAAATCATTCATTAGACAACTCACAAATCATTATCTTACATACATCAAAACCAAAACAGAATTTGCTAAACAAGGATCATTTTCCAGCACTCAATTATCAAGATCATAACACATATTTCATGCCAATTCAATTATCATAAAACTTATATTAATACATGCTATCAAGTTAGAATTCCCTTACATAATTAACTTCAAGTTCCTTCTTTAAAGAACCAAGTAATCCAACCCTTCATGCAACCAACACACTTCCAAAATCAAGGTAGATGTAGGTTGATCTTAACACTAAGATGATAACAACATAGAACGTAGTATAAAGTAGCTTTCTTGATGCAGTATCATGTAAGGATTCTTAAGCATTGATGACCTAAAATCAAGCAAAAACTCCAGTAGTTGAGAGGAAGTGAGAGGTTTCGATGGTAAGGAGCAAAGTGAAGGATGAGTTACAGCAGAAATCAGCTAATGCACAAGGCCATGCCATGTGTAAGATGAGTGCCCTTACTCTAGGGACACTAATCACACAAAGACATAAACCACATGTGCTTCAATGGAATAACCCATATATCATACATAAAAATGAGCCGCATATCCTCCATTTAAGCTACCAAATGTCACACTTCTATTAAGCCATTTGTCACTTAATCAATGTTTCCAAATGTCATTCAATTATACTATCATTTGTCCCTTATTTACTTATGCCAAATGTCATTAAATTAATAGGCTTTAGTCATTTAAATTTTCATGTACCAACTTGTCTTGCCACTTGACAATTTTCCTAGTCCAATTGTACATTTCATTCATTAATTCTCTAATGGTAACAATTAATTTCAAGTTACTAATTATGGCCCATCAAACCAAAATTCAAGCACGTACAATTCACAATCATATCACAATTTCAACACCTATCACATTTACTTTCATGAACATGTAACATTACAACTAGGGTATAATTTGGGGCCTCTTTCTTTGCTAATTTATAAATTTCTCTATTACTAACTCTCTCCACCTCCCTGGTGGTATCCATTAAAGCTTTGTAGGCAGTCTTCTTGAACTTAACTCTTTCTTGAACATCTTCATTTCACCAATAGTCCCTCTTACTACCCCTCGTCCTTTTAGAAGCACCCAAGGTCTCTAAAGTTGTATTCCTTATAAAAGTTGCAACTCTGTCCCACATCTGGTTAGTATCTCTTACCAAATTTCATTCTTTTCCATAAATTACTCTATCCCTAAATTGTTTCACCATATCCCCTTTCAAATTCCACCTTCTGGTTTTGATACACCTCTTATCACTTCTCTTTTTCCTCTAACCCTTAATAAAAGATCCAAAACTAGCAATCTAGTTTGAGTTGACACAGAAGCACTAGGTATCACCTTGCAATTCTTACATCTAGATTTATCACTTTGCCTTATAAGGAAGTAGTTAGCTTGAGTCTTCGTGGCTCTGTTCTTAAAAATCATCAGGTGCTCCTCTTTTTTCTTAAAAGAAGAGTTGGCCATCACCAACTCAAACGCTACCATAAAATCCAACAAAGTGGTCTCGCTAATATTCCTTTCACCATATTCGAAACTTGTATGAGTTATTGAGTAACCATTTAAGGTTGCTCCTATATGACTATTAAAGTTTGCTCCTAGAATAACAACCTCGCTAAGAGGTATTTATTGAATCACCTCATATAGCTCTTCCAAACAACACTTAAGTTGTTCGTCTAACCTTACTTGAGGTGCATAAGCACACACAAAATTTGTAATGGCACCCTTCACCACAATCTTTAAATATATAATCCTATCATTAGTCCTTTTTACCCCCCACAACATGTTGTATGAATTTCTTTGCAACCAAGATACCTACCCAATTATGTCGTCTTAATCCCCCTGAATACCAAAAGTTTAAACCTATTAATCTCTTTTACTTTAGCCCCCATCCACCTTGTCCCCTAAATGCTTGCTATATGAATCTGATACTTGTCTAAAGTCCACTAATTCTAAAGACTTCCCCATAAGGTTCATAATGTTCCAAAAACCTATTCGTAATTTGTCAACATCTTTTCTTCTTCTACACTCGAAACTCATCGAAGGACTACCCCATATACTCTCATTAGAGCTCAAAGCCACCACTCTTTCCCTAAAACCCAAAACAAGCTAAAGAAGACATGCCTACTAGGCCCCTAAACAACTCTAATAATAATTAAGGAAGAGAAGCAAAAGAAGCATTACTACTGAATCACAAAAAGGGTTGCAATAAACTGGTGTATAAACCACCAAAACCCCTAATTACATGACAATCTAAATTAAACAATCCAAAACCAAACCACTAAATGACAACTAGATAACTGCAAAAAATTAAAGCATGAAACTGAATCGTTAAAAATAATTAGTTAGTTATATGTACCTCTAACAGAGGAAAAAAATTGAAGATACTAATTAGTCAGAGGAAGAAAATAACCAAACTGATTTGATCTGATATGTTATAGATACCACATGAGGAAATAAACAACACTAGAAAACAAATAACAATATTAAGAAGGAAGAAAGAAAATACTCATAGGAGATAAGTAAATAACAAATGTCACACCAACCAATTTTTGAAATCTTCTTACTTTTTGTCAAAAATGGAAACAAAACTCTAATCGATAATATCAAAGTGAAAAATAGAATGTTGAATCCAAAATGCGCATGTGGCGTCTAATTTTTATTGATTTTTTTAGCTTTTATTTTTTTATTTTGGTTACAAATTCCTTTGTTTTAATCCAAATTTGAATGAAATGAGATATGTGGTTAATTTTGTGAAGGTCTCAGGAAAAACAAAGAAAATGGGCACAAGATTGTGTGACCCTTGGTCACGCCCATAACACACATTATCATGGGCGTGACAAAGGGTGATGCTCATGACAAGTAGTGTCATAGGCGTGACAATGTCACTCACCACCATGACAAATTTGTCACCATCGTGCATAGTCTAATATCACAAGTGCCACACATGCAGGAGGGCAGGGATTAAATGTAAGACCTCACATCGGTTGGGAAGGAGAACGAAGCACCCCTTATAAGGGTGTGGATACCTTCCCCTTGCATACGCGTTTTCCATGCCCTAACGTACCGGATCTTATCAGAACTTCGAAGTTAAACGTGCTAGGACCAGAGCAGTACCAGGATAGGTGACCTCCTGGGAAGTCCTGTGAAAAAACAAAACCGTGCGGGCGCGAGGCCCTAGAGGCCAAAGCCCAAAGCGGACAATATCTGTAAGCGGATGGGCGCGAGGCCCGAGAGGCCGAGGCCCTTTGGAGGACGCGATGCCCGAGAGGCCGAGGTCCTACAGATTGGTATCAGAGACAAGACCCGAGCCGTTGTGCCAGCGAGGACGCTAGGCCCCCTAAAGGGGGTGGATTGTAAGATCCCACATCGATTGGGAAGGAGAACAAAGCACCCCTTATAAGGGTGTGGATACCTTCCCCTTCCAGATGCATTTTTCATGCCCTAACGCACCGGATCCCATCAGAACTCCGAAGTTAAATGTGCTAGAGCCAGAGCAGTACCAGGATGGGTGACCTCCTGGGAAGTCCTACGAAAAAACAAAATCGTGCGGGCGCGAGGCCCAAAGCGGACAATATCTGCAAGCGGGTGGGCATGAGGCCCGAGAGGCCGAGGCCCTTTGGAGGATGCAAGGCCAGAGAGGCCGAGGTCCTATGGACGCGAGGCCCAAGAGGCCGAGGTCCTACATTAAAAACCTAGACTCTCTCTATAAATAGGAAGTTTATAGAAAGAAAAGAGGAGTCAGCGAAGCAAGAATAGAAAAGAGAGAGGCAGAACAAAGAAGAAAAAAGAGCAAATAGAGTAGTTGGAGTGAGAAAGAGAGAAAAATAGCAAAGAGGTGGTGAGAATGAAATAGAGGCAGAAAGCCAGAGCTAAAGCTGAAGCCTAGTCGATGTGTAAGATTAGAAGACAACAGAGCAGTCAGTGAGCAACCATTGTTCTGGGCGAGAATAGAGTAGAGGTAGAAAGTGAGAACAGATGTCCAACTCTTCCTCATCCAGAGTTCTTCATTCTTATTTCATCTTCTGTTTCTATTGAACTTATTCCATCTTCTGTTTATTTACTCTATTTATCGCTTTTATATTTCTCCATTTACTGTTAAGCATGGGTTTAAAGTTTATGAACATGATGAACCATAATGGGTTTATTGCTTATTCTTGAGAATTAATGGAACTAATTTAGTTGATTATTCATGATTGAGTTACTGTTTTATTGTTTGCTTATTTCCTATGGTTTCTGAGCTTATTGGATGTAATAGTTTGGCCAAATTTTACATTATTTTGATATGAAACAAAGAATCGAGAGAATAAGTTTAATATTAAAACAAGAAAATATAGACGCTTAAGTTATGAATTAGAAATATATTAACTTAAGTGAGTAATTATTAGTTGGGTTTACATAATTGATTTAGATAATAGACTTGTCGAATATGAAATTTAGATTTAGTTTATTATTTGAATTGATTTTAAAACCTAATTGTTAATTTTAGGAAGACAATAATCTAATCAATTTGCCTTAGTCATGTATAGGAGATTAAATTAGTGAATTTAATTTCTTAAGAGTTCACCACAACAATTGATAAAATCATTCTTTGCTTACAATTAAATTAGTTTACTTGTTCGTTTAATTTTTTATTTTCTTTAAATCCTTTTATCAACAAATTGGGTTAGAATGTTTAGGACTACATTTGTTTTTGTTTTTATTCAAAGTTAATTTAGTGAACCAATTTTACCTCCTTAAGAGACAACCCTAGGTATTCAACTATAATTACCTCATATACTTGCGAGTGGGATAGCCCAGGTTTTTAAAACTTATTTTGATACAACAAATATATAAGAAGGAACTAGAAGACAAACCTTGCTCGAAGCCCACATCCACTTCAAATTTGTATACTGATCATCGATATAATTAATAATCAATTTTTACTATAATGTTAACTGTTGAAGCTATTTCTTATCTCTGTTTAGTCATAGTTATCAAAAAGAACTTCAATTTAGTTAACCTTAACAACTAAGTCACACATATAAGATTTTAGAATTAAATAGATCAATGGAACAAAACAACACAAGCATAAGTTATTGCTTGTAATTCAATATAAGAATTGTAATAAAACAATCCATTAAACCATTATTAATTTACATATAAGAGGGATTAAACAATTATTTGAAGATTGTACCAAATAATAAACCAATAAACCTCCTAGTAATTAAGTGATATAATCATAGAAGATAAACATAGCAGAATATCTTATATTCACAGGTAAATTTAACCATAAGAACAAATCATGTCTCACCACTTAATACATCCTAAAGGTTCAATTTCCCTCAACC
The DNA here is from genome assembly GCA_026770325.2 of Erythroxylum fimbriatum. Lineage (NCBI taxonomy): Eukaryota > Viridiplantae > Streptophyta > Magnoliopsida > Malpighiales > Erythroxylaceae > Erythroxylum > Erythroxylum fimbriatum. The sequence continues at coordinate 3,164,923 of JANZLH020000421.1, forward strand.
AAGAGAAGAAGTTTAGTCACATATGGCCATAGATAAGAAAAGAGAGAAAAAGAGGGAGGGGAAGAGAGATGGCCATCTCCACCGAAACTTAGCAAAACCTAATAAAGGAACTAACTCAAAAATTAACTTATAATTTTAAAAACCTACAAAGAGGGGAATATTTAGTTTTCATAATTAAAAGATTTAGGAACACGATCAAGTCCTAGGTCATGTATTACGTTGCTTTTCCAATATCTCTTTTGCAAGGAGGACATAGGCTTTAACATGCTCGTGTCCTAGGTTATATGTCACATTGTATCTCTTTGTAATGCCACATTAACTTTAACCCAACCATAGGAGGTTGTGTCTTCTATACTAATATTCTAATGTTCAACATGCCCTAACATATGAACTTGTGCCATATTGTCTTCCTCCTTATCACATGTTTTTGTCTAAAGACAAACGTGCCCTAGCACTTATTTATGTGCTAGGTTATGTTTAATCAAAATTCATCAAAGCTCAAAATATAAGAGTTTTGGAGCTCTTCTTAATATTTTCATAACATCTTGAATCATCTTAATTAGGGTTTGGATGAGCAAGTTACACCCAATTTAAATAGCATTGTCAAAATTGTTTGTAATTGCCAAATGTCTTCATTTTGTCCTTAACACCTCCATTTGCATGCTAAATAAAAATACAAGAATAATAAGTATATTTATGTATAAAATAAGTGTAAATGACTAAATATTAATATAGGAAAAATGACAATTTGGAAGCTTATCACCTTTCCTTGCACTTATACATATATTTTTTAAATAAATTTTTATTTTTTAGGTGTAAGCAATATCATACCAAGAACTTGTAGTAATTTTATGTTGATAGCATCCCTAATGCCATTGGTTGAGGATGGTCCATTAAATCATGTTCCCTGATAAAGTTGAAGATGTGATATAAAGATGCATTTACCATAGGCAACTTGACTTCTTCTCTTCCTCTGAGTCTATACTCTTCCTTTGATTTTATCCCTAACTCTATTTCAGTTAATAGTTTTATTATTTTTCTGAAAAGGAAAAATATATTGAATAAGAACCCCAAAAAGGGAACTACAAGATACATACCAAGTAGGCTTACAAGCATGATTTATTGTAGAAACTTTTTGACTCTACTTCAATATAGTTTGATCAATTCCTCTTAAAGAGCCTTTTTGGCTACAACAACCTACCTCAAAATGCTTAAAAGTTGAGAGGAGTTAGGCTAAACAGGTTACAATCATTGGAAAGTCAGTTCGTTAGCTAGGAGCCCTATTTCACTACTTCAAACATATAGTTCAAAAAGCAAGGTTACGTATAAGGAGCTACTCCTTTAACCAAGCCTTAAATTCTAAAATCACTTTGAGAGTAGTTTTGACAAAGTTCTAAAATTGTTTAAGATCAAGTTCTTGTCAAAGGAACATTTCTTTTTAATCTTTTAAACTGAAAAAGTTTTGAAAAACTTATTTTAAGAGATTTGGTCAACCTATGTTATGGTTTTAAAGTGATTTGTGCATTATATACATAAATTAGACCAATATCCTTAAAAGAGACATTTTACGTACTAAGAATTTCTGCAGAAGTACTAGTAAATACTTAGTCGACCTGTGCCATTGAATGAATTTTGGAATGAGAAGGAACCTACCCTGGGAAACTTTTACGATATTTTTGTGTATAAACATAATATGATCTAAATGAATTATGTGACGAAAAACAAAAAAAAAAGATTTTTTAACTTATATTTAAATAGCTAAGTATCGAGTGGGAGAGCAATTGAATTATTTAAGATTTATCTTCATTTGTATCTAAGAATATTCTAAAATTAGTCCCCTTCACCTTAGGAGAAAAGGAAGATTAAAAGTTACTCTTTACCATTATGAAGAAACGTGTATAAAAGGCTTTTCTTCGCTTATTGAAGAAGATCATAGTAAATTCTAAAGTAAAAATTAAAAAATAAACATAAACTAAAGATTGTTTGACTGAATAATTATAAATTAGAATTATTTCTCTTTTTTATTATTCTTATATTTATTTTATACAAATTTGTCATATTCATTCATTAAAGTAAATAATTAGATTAAAAAAATGAAAACACAAAATTCATTCTACCAATATCATGCAACAAATACTTTATAAAAAACAAACATGCAGCAAAGCCAATCACAGAGCTTATCATACATTTACCGCAAGATTAGGTAGCTAAGTACTATTTACTCCCACTAATAAGTACATAGCTTCCAACCAACCATTATAAGAACTAACTTTAACCAAAACCGAAACAAGACACATTTGAATCAAAACAGCTAGCAAGACACTGAAAATGGATTGCATAAATCAAAATGCTACGCTGACCACTTGAAGCACCGAAACAACAATTGTCTCATTGCTCTTGTTTAGTTTCAAATTTGTGTTTGAGTTGATTCCAGTTACGTTCTTCTGGTTTCAGACATGAATAATAAATGAGATAATTCAACCTGTTGAAAATTAGAACACCTTGAATTCCATAAAATTCTCCAAATCATTGTTGGTGCAACAAGTTCAATTACTATTTTATTGGTGGAATAGCTTCTGCCCAAGGCATCAACTGTAGCAATTTCAAACCAACTTCTTCATTTCCAGCTTCAAAACAGCAAGTTTTCACACTTGACCCAATCAACAAGTTCAAAACTCCAGAAAATCAAAGATGCCATGACAGGAGCACAAAACAATCCTTGACTTATATGCATAAGAATAGCAAGCAACATTTTCTTCATCCTGGCAAAACATCACTGAATTAAGCTTGCTACATGCTTAGCATGATGTTTCTTGACAAAGTATCAATTCCAACAGTCTTGAAATGTAATCCACTTTCCAATCAGTTTCATGATTTGAAACTCAGGTACACTTACTTTATCTGTACGGTTCATTCATCAGCCCTGTCCCAATGATAAAGGCCCAATTGCTAACGGGTAAGGCCCTTCAGCCATGAGGCTCACGATTCATGCAACCTGAGGAAGTTGTTCCACAAGTTGTAGTCTCATGCCAGATAAAATCCATATACACAAGGAAAAGAAAGAGTACTAATACCTAGCTCCCAGTTCACCAATCATCAATGACTATAATGCATGGCATATTCACCTGCACAGAAACCAAAAGATCTCAAGCTTAATATAAATCAAGGATATACAACAAGGTCATTAGCAGATGTTATACATTCAGGACCAGTATATTAGTGTCACATTTTAAATATCTGAGAATGATTCGGATATATTTGTGACCATATAGTGTAAATGTCATCAAAGTAAAGGCATTACAAAGGAAAACAAGTTCCAGATATATTTGTGACCATATAGTGTAAATGTCATCAAAGTAAAGGCATTACAAAGGAAAACAAGTTCCTCTATACATGTCAAAGTTAAGTATTTTCTCATTAGTAATCTACGTTCTCACCCTTGGATCTCTTGAAAGCAGGACCAATGTAGATCAAAACTTCAACAAATTCAGAACCTGGGTAAAATGAGCTCCAGTTTCACCAGCTATCATCCTGGTGACAAGGATCTAGTTACTACAAGACCTTAACTTTTGTAGTGAAAGTACCACAATTGAATGCACTGACTGAATAACCAACCTTGCCACACCCAGGAGGACCTTCAAGGAACACTACGTGAAGGATTTATTCCCATTTCAACACACAATTGTGCTTTCTTCAAGTACCTTACCAACTGAAAGTAAAAATGATAAACACAAATCTAAACAGAAATTACAGTTTATAATGATATTTGAGTGCATATGAAGACAAACAATGGCAACGATAAATATTGCTGTGACACCAGTGATAAGATTTTTGCTATTAAGGAATGAAGATCTCATTATCTTTTAAGCATTTTGGAGAAGATTCAAACCTTTATATTCCTCTAGATACATGGACAGAAAATTCTCATAGTGAGAGAAATAGAAGAAAATGATTATGCAATTGATCCAACTAGTTAGCATTTCAAGAGCTACATTAGTGAAAGGGTATAAATTGGGAGAGAAATATTAGAGAAAATTGTAACAGCCATTATACAATGTAAAGACAGTTTTAGCTTCATTGGAGAAAAAGGAACTTTTGACGTCACCCTCTAAGTCTTGCAATATCCAGATAATGGTTTGCACTCACCGCTTGAATTTGAGATGCAATGATTAGTCTAATCATTTGATATTGTTTGCATAAAGATCTACTATTCCTTATGAGCTTCGATGGTAAGAAATAAGGTTTAATTAATAAATAAGGAGATGATGTTTGTAACATAATAAGGATTTCAAGAAAAGAAAGTGCTCCACAAGAATACCTCCTGAATCTGCAGAAATCCCTTTATCGGCCATCTCGCTAAGAACTTGATCTGCCCTAGAAATGTCATTACTTTGATGCAGACCTGAAAGCATTGCCCTGTATGTCCAACTATCAGGTGGGCAACCATCACCTTCCATTTGTCTAAACAACCGATATGCTGCATCAAATAACCCTTCTTTACATAGTCCACTGATCATTTTATTATATGTATGGATGTTACGTTTCAATCCCTTATGAAAGAGACTCAAGAATAATCCTCTTGCAACTTCAAACATCCCAAAGTTAAACATTCCATGAATGAGGATATTATAAATCACGACTGTAGGATTCATCTTCCTCTCTCGCATCAATTTGAATACTGTCAATGCCAAATCTAAATGACCCTGTTTACATAAGCCATCCAGAAAAGTTATGTAAGTATTCAAATTTGGAGGTGGGCCATTGCAACACATGTTCTCAAAGACTTCTTGTGCACCATGGATTCTCCCTGCTTTGCATAATCCTCCTATGAACGCATTGTATGTAACAGTGTTAGGTAACCATCCTTTATTACACATTTCACTTAGAAGTCTAGATGCCTCATCTATCCTTTCTATGTTCAAGTATCCATTGATTAAGATGGTATAACTAAAAGTATCAGGAACATAACCACTTCCAACCATTACATCAAACAGTTTGGTGGCCTTCTCCATCTGGTTATGTAAGCAAAATCCATTCATCAGTACGTTATAGGTGAGAAGATCATGTTTGACCCCTCTTGAATTCATCGAGTCAATCACTTTCTCGGCCTCAGTTACCCGGCCATCTTTACATAGGCCATCGATAATTGTATTATAAACGACAATATTCGGCTCCAGTCCACTCCTTTCCATCTTCTTAAGCATTTGAAGACCCAATTCATTGTTGCCACTCTTGCACAAACCATTTATCACAGCTCCATACATAACTACAGTGGGTTCCACAACCTCAAACAATTTTAGCGCGTCATGGACTTTACCATCAAGACAAAGCCCGTTGATTAGGGTAGTAAACGTAATGGCATTAGGGTGGAGGCCAAGTTTCAACATCTTGGCCAAAACAGAGAAAGCACACCCCAAATGGCTTAAATTGCAAAAGCAGTTAATTAGAATGGTAAAAGTATAAACATTGTGAGCAATACCCGACAACTCCATTTGTTTACATAAATCAATCACAGTCGCATAATGCTTCCCGCGAGCAATCGAACCCAGTAGACGTCCGAATTCGGGCATAGACGGGTGAGGACGCACACGAACCAATTGATTGAAAGAAGCTAAAGAATCATCAAGATCAACAGCAGTAGACAAAGCACCAGCAAATTGAGGCTTATCTTCATGTCTAAGGGTAGAAGTAGCCGTAGAGTAAGCTTCCGAATCAAAAGTGGGAACTGAGTTATTGAAAAACAAGAAGGCAAAAACTTTAATGTCAAAACCACAGGTACCCATTTGTCGAAGAAGAAACCTGGCAGAAAAAGAAGGCGTAAAACTGACTTTGGGCATCGCAAATCTGTCAGGCTCTCTCTCACTCTCTCTGCTCGAAGCTTGCAGCGAAGAAGACAAAGGTGAGATGCCTAATTATATGCGGAATTATACCTGTATATATGTTATTAGATGCAAATGTCTGTGTTCGTCGGCTCTTTTGTTGCGCAGAGGAGTAGTGAAAACTGGGTAAATCTATAGTTTCCTTGTTTCCGAATCGAATCAACGACGCAACTGCAAATTCGTTTTGTGTTTTTACTTTTTTCTATTAAGTTGATGTTTGGTCGTAAAATATATTATTATTATATCGTTTGAGACCAAAATTTATAATAGGGTAAAATGAAATAAGATAAAAGAGAAGTATTTTAGCTTACATTTTATTCCATCTTAATCGGTAAAAATAAGTTATTTCAAATTTACAAGATTTAGGATGAAATGATAAATAACATTTCACTATATTATATTATGAACCATTCTTTCAAATAACGTTTCATTATATTACATTATGAATTATTTCATCCTCTAAAATAACAATTTTCTAATATTACATCTATTTATATTCCATTCTATTATAAATCATTCAATTTTATTTCATTCTATTCAAAATCTTATGTCCAATCAAACATAGCGTTAAATCTTTTTCTAATTTTTGTTTTATCCTTTTCCAATTTGGATATTTTCCCCATATTTATAAGATTAAGAGGTCTTTTATTTTTAACAATGCATTGCTAGTACATGGACTCCGCCCGGAATGAGCAAACACCAATAAAAAATTTTGAAATAAAAAGGGACATACAAAATTTAATGTGAAAACTCCCTTAATAAATATAGATAAAAATCACAGGCAAGAATATAAAACTTTTCATTATAAAAGACAAAGATCACAAGAATAAAATCTCACAATCCATACCAAGAATTAATACATAAGGATATGGGAAAGAGATTTAGGGTATGAAAAACCTTAAAGAAAAATCTTGTTGTGTAGCCTCAATTGAGGCTTATAATTCTTCCCACTTTTGATGTGGGATAAAAGTCAACAATCTCCTACTTGGAGATTTGATTGAGAACCAATCAATCTCCACACCATTCTTTCTCTCTTGTCATTTCTTTGTTGTCTACGTCTTTTTTAGGCCTACAAGGATCTACGTCATATGAATTTATCAGTGTTGATTAACTTTGTTAATGCATTTATTACGTTATCTTTTATGTGAATTTTCTACATGTTCACACCTCCACCAGAAAAATTGATATTGAACTTCTATGTGTTTAGTTCTAGAATGAAAAGTTGGATTCTTTACAATATACAAGGCACTGTAAATATTACAATACAAATGAATTTTCTCTTGTTTATGTCCAAGCTCTTGCAAAAATCTTTTTATCTAGATTTATTCCCTGCAAGCTTATGTAGTTGTCATATACTCAGCTTCTGTTGTAGATAGTGCTACAACTATCTATAGTTTAGACACCCAACTCACAACTCCTCTTGTAATTGTAAACACATAACTCATAATGGATTTTCCTTTATGAAGATCGCCAGAAAAATCATAATCAACATATCCTTTGATAATCAATTTAGATCCTTTATAACATTGAACAACATTTGAGGTCCCTTTAATATATCTTAGGATCCTCTTTATAGCCCATCAGTGTTCTCAACTAGGATTCGTCATGTAACAATAAACCACTCCCATTACATATGCAATGTCTGGTCTTATGCAAATCATAACGAACTTTAAACTTCTCACAACTAATGCATACGATACTCGAGACATCTCCTTTCTCTCTGCTTCACTGCTAGGGCTTTTACTTGAGGATAACTTGAAATTAACAAGATGAGGGGTAGAGAATGATTTACAATCTTGCACATTGAAGTATCACAAGATTTTTTTCAAGTAATTCTTTTGAGAAAGCCAAATCTTCCTGTTATTTCTTTATCAATAAATTTGTATCCCTAGAATCTTGTTTATTAGTCCAAAATCTTTCATTTCAAACTCCCCAGCTAACTAAGCCTTCAAATATTGAATACGATCTTTGTTGGGGCTTATAACCAACATGTCGTTAATATATAACAATAATACAATAAAATCACTATTATCAAACCTCTTGAAATATGCAGAAGGGTATGCAATAAATCGGTTGGATCTATGGCTCATTATGAAGGAATCAAATCTTTTGTACCAACATCTTAGCCCCTGTTTTAAACCGCACAAAGATTTATTCCACCTACAAACAAAGTTCTTTTTCCCTTAATCTTCAAAACCTTTTGATTGATGCATGTAAATTTCTTCTTCAAGATCTCCATGAAGAAATGTAGTCTTTACATCTAATTACTCTAAATATAGATCAAATGTAGCACACATAGCTAAACATAATCTGAATTGTATTAAGATGAACCACGGTTTAAAAAATTTCAGTAAAGTTAATACCTTTCTTTCTAAGCATATCCTTTTACCACCAACCATGCGCAATACCGCTGTACCTGATCATCATTGTTACGTTTGATCTTGTACACCCACTTGTTGCCAATGGGCTTTCTCCTTTGTGGTAATGGCCTGAGCTTCCATGTCTTCTTCTTATAAAGATCGTCTATTTCTTCCTATATTGATGCCATCCAAAGTGATGCATTCGAGCTATCAGTTGCTTCTTAGAATGTTGATGGTTATCTATCTTCTGTTAAGAGACTGTATGCAACATTGCCCTCCATAATATAATTAGATTTCAGGTTAGGGTTTTCCTTTCACTAGTTGACCGTCGAACTTCTGTATTTTCATATTCAATTTATTTTTGCTCCTCATGATATGATATAACTTCAATAGAATCCTTTTGTTCAATCTTCCTTTTTTCCTGAATCGTTACAACCTCGAAATTTTCTTCAGATGTGCTACTTTGATCATTCTTTTTCAATTTATCTTTTGCAAATATGACATCTCTGCTAATGACAAGCTTGTGGGCAGTGGGATCCCACAGTCAACCCTTTGACTCCATTAGCAAACCCCATAAATCTACATTTTCTAGATTTTGGATAAACTTTTGTGATCTCTTGGGTATTATGCATCACAAACACAGGAATTCCAAATGTGTGTAAATGAGAATAGTTTGCTGATTTACCGGTCCACATCTTCATCAGTGTCTTCAGATTAATCGATCTTATTGGTGATCCATTAATCACATAGCAGGTGGTCTTCACTGCTTCTGCCTAGAGAGACTTTGACATACTTGTAGTTCTCAACATGTCCCTAGTTTTTTCAAGTAGAGTTCTATTCATTTACTCTGCTACTTCATTTTGTTGAGGAGTATAAGGCACCATGTATTAACGTCTGATGCCTTTTTGATTACAAAAGTCAATGGACTCATCACCAGTATATTCTCCACCATTATCAGCCTTGAGGCACTTGATTTTCTTCCCCATCTCTACCTCAATCTATGTTTGAAATTTTTTGAAGGTCAAAAATACATCTATCTTTCTCTTGATAGTATACACCCAACATCTTCTGGAGTAATCATCAATAAAGGTCACAAAGTACCTTGCTCCATGCAGAGACATAACCAGTGCTTACTATACATCATAATGAATCAACTCTGGAATATCTTCACTTCTAGAATTAGATGAAATAAATTTCAATTTATGTTGCTTACTTGTAACACGGTACTCACAGAAGGTTAATGATACCTTTGTAAGACCAAAGATTAGTTTCTACTTAGTAAGAATCTTTAATTATTATTTTGACATATGGTCAAGTTTACAGTGGCCCAACTTTGTTGCATTCTCTACATAACTAACCGTTGCAACCGATGCATTTGCTTCCAAATACGTCTCTCCCATTAGCTTGCATAAGTTTGCAGTTATCTTTTCCGCCTTCATTACTACAAATACTCCTTTTATCACCTTTATAACTTTATTTTGAATCCAAGTCTTGCATCAAATTTCATCCAATTGCCTTAGAGACCATAGATTCTTCTTCAAGCCCTTCATGTGTCACACATTTTGTATAATGTGAATTATACCATCATACATCTTCAACTTGATGGTGTCAATCCCAACAATCTCTAAGGCATGATCATTTCCCATGTACACAAATCCTGCAAAGATGGGTTTAAAAATGTGAAACCAATCTCTACAAGGAGTCATATGCCATGTTGCTCCTAAATCCATTATCCAGGCATCAGTGAGCTTTAATTTTCCTTTGAACATTGTTACTGTAACATCCCACTTCCATAAAATACCTACCCGACATTCTAGAGAACATTCGAGCACATACGCACGGAAGCGACATGTTAGAGTAGTCACATCACTTATTGTGGCATCATATAGAACATAAACATTTCAGAAAAACTAAGTGGTTTGGGTAGGTTAACCGGCTTACGTGGCTGCGGTTCAGAGCCTGGCCCAAATCTAAGGAATTGTCCCTTTGG
>JANZLH020000421.1:3177196-3188493 GCA_026770325.2 Erythroxylum fimbriatum
CACCAATTATTTATACCGTCCTATGGTCTCTCGCTTTAACTTGCTTGGATCTTCTGACACAGGGTAGGGCCAGGATGCCCGGGCCAGAAGATTTGAGGTAAGTTGGCGGTATCTTTGTGACATGCAACAACGTTGTTCAGACATGATCTTTTCAAAAAAAGTTAAAGCGAGAGACCACAGGACGGTATAAATAATTGGTGAAATGACAAAGGGGAAATGAGAAGTCAGAAGTCAAGTTAGGAGAATGACGGTGTTCATAAAAGAGAGACTACATAAAGCAAACAAAAGAATAGAATGGAGAGGGACAAATGTAAAAGCAACCTCTCGGATAATCGTTGTTTGTACGGGAATAACGAATAGCGACTTCTGACTTTCTCTCGTTCTCAAGCTTATCTCTCTTGTTCTTGGTCTCACAATTTACTAACCTTAAACCTCAAGGCGCGGTGAGTTAGTAAGGGACTTTCTTGGCTTAAGTGAGGTCGTGAATTCGAATCCCTCTCATGTATGCAGCCGTTTAAAACTTGAGACCAGAGCTTTGCCTCCCACAAGGGACCTACCCGGCTCGAGCAGAGATTTGTCTGAGTGTAAATGGCTTAAAGATGCCTTCCCATAATTAGGACCCGCCTAAGACACCTCGTGGGTAACCAAAATTTTTTTTTACTGACCTTAATTGCAATTAGGGTTAAACAAAAATGATAGCGACAAATTGTGCAGCCTATCTACCTCAAACTTAATGGTTGTTACAGCTAATTCATTTATTTTTTATAAAATAAAATAAGATAGATTTTAATGAATGCAATTAATTGAAGATTTAGAACAAACAGGGCATTTAGCAATCAAATATAACCCTATATATATATATATATATATATATATTGGTTGCCGCAAACAAATATACGCAGAGCAACTGAGTCTTGAACTTTGTGGCTACTCTATGTATATATAACGGGAAAAGCTACAAATGCTAATAAACTCTTAATATCACATTATCAGAATCGCCACATAATAATCTATCAATTATATTATCAGAATACGATCAGAATAAACCACTCAACAAGTGTGCGACCCAGAGCTTCAGAATAAGTTAGCGCCAAGCTGCGTTGTAGTCCACCATAAACTCTACATTTGAAGTGGCAACCATGCTTCATAACAAATGCACCAGGATTACACGTAACCTAATACATGAAACTGCAGAATACCAACCTTGTATAAATGCATTCCTTGTCAACACTAAAACAGGACCATAATGCTTCAACACAAGAATTTTAGTTAGTTCATCGTGGACTGTTCCACCACGCTGTCAGGATCTTAGCTGGGCAAACATCACCAAGTCTACTTTCTCTTCGACCATGAACTGCTAGTGCTAATAATTCTGCAAACGTTGCTGCCTTTTCTACCTGGCTTTACAGGTTTGCTTCTGGTTTGACGTTAAGGAGCCACTACAGGGTAGAGGAAAATCAAATTTCCATGTAACATTTAACTTCCAACTCCGTTGAATCTGTTGTACTTGGCCTGCTAAGATTCCTCTTAGCATTCTCCGCTCACACAACAGTACAGGCACACACAGTGTGAGGCAATTGTTAGTACCATAGATTGATGCCACAGAAAGGTGTCAATTTTTGGTTCAAATGTCACGTCATATTTTTATCTAATTACACATTTTTGACCGAGCATCCAAAATGGTTTGTTCAATCCCATGGCCATCCAAGAAAGAATTCCAATTGAACAGCAAAAAGACAAGGATTAAACGTCTTCAATAATGGAGGAAATGAACAGCTCCCAAGAATTTGAGAATGATTAATTAGTGATGTATTCACTCTTTTTCCTTCCACTGCGCTGCTTCAACATATTGCTCTGCAAGTTTTTTCACTCTCTCACCTTCCTTGATCAGGAAATTTGCATTCTTGGCGTTCAAGTGGTATTTCATAACTTTATCAGAAGTTTTTGCCACAGCCCATCTGTACTGCTCAGCAGTGATTATGCCACTCTTGCAGAGTGGCCTTATGTGCTCTTTGATGTAAGCTTCAACCTGAACAGAATAAGTGCGACCAGTCAACACATAAGTTTGAGAAAAACATAGGTCACAAATATCAGTTTTCAGAAGAATTGTTATCAATGGACGTGAGTTACACAGGGATACACCGCAACACATCTCAAATAGGAAAGTAGAAAAGTTACGATCATGAAAAGACGAGACCTTCTTTGAGACAGAATTGACGTTGTCACATTGTTTGTCAGGAACAGGTTTATCTGCCCGAGAGACATGATCACTCATTTGAGAATGTTTCAGTAAACTTTCTCCACCAGAAGAGTTGAGACAAACACCAGTAACGTTTGTACTCTTAGATTGGCCTGAAAATTTTATTTCATTTTCCATGGGAATTTTATTAACCAGTGCAGCTTTAGTGTCGACAAATCTACATAGCCTTCCTGACGCCTCTGGAAATTTATCTATCAATGGTTCTGAATCTGGACCATATAATTCTTCAAATTCTGCAGGAGAGGGATCTTCATCTTCTTCATGAGGTGAGGACTCAGAAGGTACGCGTGATCTGAGAGAACTGCTCTCCACAGTTGAGCTAGTGAGGGATGTGCTGAACTTACTATTTTGAAGGGATGATGGATCCTTGGTTTCATTGTTCCCTGATCCCATATCATCAAAACCTGTATTATGATTCAAACTTTCACACTTAAGAGTAGAGAGGACTACTTTCATTCTTGACTCACAGTCTTCTGATGCTAGCTTGGAGACATTCATAGTGGCACCTATATAGTCTTCATCTTCCAAAGTATATTCAAAATCACCATATATATCCACCTCCGGGAAAGATTCCATTTCAAGTATATTATCAGGTCCATCTTTGAAAGTGCCTGTTTCAATATGTGGACTGTTCGGAGGAGATTCAGATAAAAGGCCAGCATTTCTTAATGCTTCTACAACTGCAGGATCAGTTGGAGGTTCCACAGCTGCAGGACCAGTTGGAGGTTCATCACTAATCTGTTCTAATCCCTCATTGAGGGCAACAGATACTGGTGAAGAATTTGATTCTGTTGCTCTAATAGGCTTGTTATTATTCGAATAATGTGCTATTTCCTGTGAGCAAAGGTTTAGGTATACTGGTTTACTGTTAGACTTATCGGCAACCTCTCTCTCAATATTGATTGCATCAGCAACAGCTAACTCTGTTTCTGCTGTTCTGCGAATCTCAGGCAAATCTAATTTCCTCAAGAAGTAGTCCGTCAATCGATAAAGTTGTGTCTGTATAACCATTAATAGGAATTAACTGAAGGACAACCACATTGCCAACTACAATAATAAAAAAAAGTAAATAACAAATGAGACTGTTGAGAGAGGTTCACATTTAAGTGGTAAATATTAAATAGGCAAATGAACAAGTAGAATTTTATTCAAGTTCAGCTCCATTAACAATCAACAAGTATAATTTTTGGATCTAGCATTTGACGGACTGAGAGCCCAATTAACCACAACCAGATATAGTCAAGTGCTTTGAGTATTTTGCTTCAGTATTTCCAAGTTAAAGTAACTAGTAAAACAAACAGTAGAAGTCAAAAGTTTTGTGACATATCCACATGATCATATAAAGGTGAGCCTATTTGTAAGTCTTTTGATTAAAACAACTTCAAACCATCAGGGGTAATAACAGTGGGAAGACCCATCCCTGTACAAAAGCTAACATAGAATTAGCTGCTTACCTGCCTAACTGATACAGGTATCTTATTATGCCGACTAGGTGCCAACACAGGTCTCATGTCTGCCGGCAGTTGAGCCTGCTCAAACAATATGAACAAAAAACCAAGGGAAAGACAACTGTGAGTATCAATCTGTCAAAATGTCTTGTCTCTGACAGCTGGCTGGATGACAATTTGTGGAGCAAAAATACATACCAATAAAGGATATTTTCCTTTAAGTGCTGCATTCTCTTCATCTATGTCATGTTTTGCATCATTAACTGCAAGCGCCTTTTTTCTAGCAAGCACCTCCAAGGCCCACTTTCTTTTATCAATCTTTTTATCTTCAGATTGAACATCTATTTCCTTCTGCACCTTAGGTTTAGAACTGCCTAATGAAGCTGTTGTTAACCCCTCTAGTCCCCTATTAGAATGTGCTTCAGATAAAGAAGCCTTATCTTTTAAACTTAGAACTTTATCCTTAAGCACTCCATCAACAACAATAGCAGCAGAGTGCTTTGATCTACTTTGGTTTGATTCGGGAAGTTTTGGAGTATGGTCATCAAGAGACAACTTCTGACCTTTCTCCACTGAAAGCAGCTGCACGGCATTCTGTTCAGAGTTACTGGTGGATGAAAGAGCTGAAAGAGGCTTAATGTCATCCTTTCTTGGGAAGACAGATGTATCAGCTATATACAGACGAGAAAGAATAGGATCAGATGCCTGGCATTCAGTTGACTGCTTCAGGCCTGATCCGTCTGAATTCACTTTAAGAAGGCTAAGAACTGACTTTAAAGTTGTGATTTTCTCAGGCTTAGTAGCCCTCATACACCGATGCTTCCAGAATTCAACCTCACAATCCCGATCCCAAGCACGCTTTCGCCGTCCATTGGAATTTCCATATATTTTCTTTGTCAGATTCTCACGAATTTTTCCTTTCTGCAGCATTGACCTTTTTGCTTTCATTGATAAAGGAGGCAATTTGTTACTAGGTTCTGCTGGAGAAACGGCTACAGCATTTCGGAATGCAGCAAGAAGCTTTGGGTTAAAAATGCTTTCTCCAATATCTGCAGCAGACTTGTTACGCACAGCTTCTCTTATTTCTTCTCTAAGTTTCTGAACTTCAATGGATGACTCCTTGTCATTGGTAACTCTCCTCATGATCTTTTTCACTCGCAAGCCAGCTACATTCTCCTTTTCTTCTGAATATTTCTTTGCAGGACTCAGGCATGCAAGGCCATTGGAATATCCGCGGCTTGTCCCTCGAACCACACTCATTATATCTGACATATCATTTTCTGGAGATGGTGTTGATTTGAGTTCCTTTTGAAGTATAATCTCAGTTTGTGAATCATCTGAAGGAACCATGTTCAATTGTGCCTCTGGAGAAGTCTGATGACACGTGTAATCAGATCTAGTTTTCTTGGTAAAAGTTACATCTTTATTCCTAGAGTTGGCCTCTTCATCAACAGCCTTGAGAACATCATCACTGAAAAGTAACACATGAAATGAAAAGTTTAATGAAGTTCAAGGACTTCAGATTTAGAGCAATCAAATGATTACTGACACGACTATGTATATAGAATCCAAAGATTATCGTCATAGTCATGTATGTATAAGATTTGGCTGCATGGAAATCTTTTGCCCCTGGCATTTCATGTTTTTTCTTAGTTTTAAGGAGGAACTTTTACAACCCTGATTGATCAACAGAATTGCAGCTAAAGCAGGCATATGACCCATGATAGCAATTACATCATAAGTTGGAAGTTTAGAGAAGCCAACGCACTGACTTGCTTCCTCCTGGAACAATTTTTTAGTTGTGTTATCAACCAGTAGCTGGATATTCATTTCCCTCACGGCATCCTTGACAGTAAAATAACTTCCAAGATATAATAATATGGCCACACCGATCGAGTAAGTCATTAGACACTTGAATAAACCAGAAGAGGAAGAACACAGCAGGCAAAAAACTAAAAGCCAAGTGAAGAGTATTTACATTCTTGAAATAGTACTTTAGCTCCACTCTCATGGAAACAGATTCATAAACTGATAGGACTAAATTTTGGAAATCTCAAACTATAATTACCTTTCTAAATGCTTTCTCTTTACTCCAATGGTATTTTTAGCATCCACGTTAACACTGGATGGAATCTTATCATCTGCAAACATTTAGCAATACAATAGCAACTTGAAATGTCCATGCAAAACTCACTTTAGCAAAGATAACACAACTTAATTCCATGTAAAACATTTTTACCAAAGCCAAGATGGCCAATACTAAGTTCAAATAAAAAGAAGAAAGGAAGAATAATCTCTTTGGCACCTCTTGACAAAAGCTCTTTAGAAAAAGTTTCCTCATTTACAATGCTAGACACTTGCTCTCCAGTCCCATTAACATTCATCGGATCAACTGTGTAAGCATCAGCACACAAAGTGAAAATTAAAAGGTTATAATCAGTATGATCAGTGAAAAAGAAGAGAAACTAAAACGTTGCATTTGCATAATTACCAGACAGAAAACAGCCCGTAGATAAACCAAGGTGAAGATCTAGAGTCGATTCACCATCAGGTTGCCGATTTTCGGAAGAGGAGTTGTCCACCAACTTCTGTGGAGAACATTTAATACCATCGGCATAAGTGGGTGTCTTTACTTCACCAGCAGGAATGATCTTTGAGCCACTAGGCACCAAAGATACAGACGGTTGATTAAAAGATGTATTAAATGACAAGGACAGTTCAAGTCCCCCTCCATTTGTTATTGACTGAGAATTAATGCTCTGGCATGTTGGTGCTTCTCCCTTCTGGTCCTTGCTGATTTCCAGGCTAGGCTTAATGGTATCACATTTTTCTTGGTTTAATTTATTTTCACCAACCATTGAGACAACAACAGCTGTTTCTCCAGTATCAGCAACAGACACAGATACATTTCCAGGAAAAGCAGATTCAGACAAAATACTAATATGAGATAGTTCTTTATTGCAGTGCTGCTTTGTCTGCTGTGTTGAACTCTCATTAGAGTTCTGTACTACCTTGTCAACGGAACATCTATGACAAAGTCAACAAAGAGATTTTAAAAACAACTATGAGAGGACACCCGGAAGTCCAAATAAAGTAGTAGAACAAGACAAAAGAAATCTAGAATTTATTGTATAAGGCCTTGGAGGCATGAGGGTTGCAATTGGAGGAATGAAATTATGTCCCATCCTAGAATCTTTCTAGGCTAGGAGCATAAGTGGATTTTGATCCAAGAACCAATTACAGAAACTCCTCACCTGATTTCAACACTAGGCACACATGAAAAAATAAGAATAGAGATCACACCCCAAGGATGCTATAAGGTTGCCAACTTTGAAACATATTTCATTTTTTTGTTAGTTCTATGAAGCCTTTCAACCAAGACTAAATTAATCAGGCATATACATCTAAATTATGAGAATATTGAGGTAAAGAACATACAGAGAATAATCCCCAGCAAGATAACCACTCCGCAAATTTTACCTTGGACATAGCCATGTATCCTCAGACGTGCTTTCTGGATCAAACCCCACGCAAAAGGCATGATACCTGTATCCATATATGTCAAGATGATAAGAGAATAGTATTTCCATTTAAAAAATGCAATTGAGAACAAGTGGCCAAATCTAAGAGAAATCAAAAGGAAATAGTCTGAATGATTGTCTTGTAGAATATATTATCTGATGAAAAACATAGAGCATACGAGGTTAACAGTAGTTGTAAAAGATGAGATAAAATAAACATGAAGTAGAGAGCGAACACCAAAAATCATATCATAGTAGAATTGGGAAGAATTTTGGAGTTTAAAAGAACGTGGAAATTAAATTTGCATGGCTAATAAAAAACAGAAACCTACCTAGTTTACAAAGTCATAAATTCATAATCTAAGTGATTAAGGAATTTAGAACATACCATACATCACATGAATCGCAAGCAATTGAAGTATCAAGATTGGATTCTTCATCAATTGTTGCTGATCCATTACGAATTCTGCAGCCATCTCCATCCAAGCAGATAACTGCCTACAAAATTACAAGGTTCACAATTTCTATCACTGATCATAAGAAATTAACAGAATTAAATCCTTGAATTATAAGCAGCTTGACTTAATCCAACAGTAATTATTGACTCCATGAATGATTTTTGGTTCAAATGCAGTTCTTGTTGAGGTTCTGTTCATACAGAAGCTAAACTCTGTTGAATTGTCATCTTGCCATAGTGTATTTGGTAAATTAATGGTATTATTTGTAACCCACCCTAACAATTATTTTAAGGTCATAAAACTACGTAAAAATGTTTAAGCAGAACTCTTGGGACAAGATATTTTTCTGATGAGCACTAGCGAAGACAATATTTTCTGACAAGTCCCACAATTCAACAAACAATTGAAGCAATAAATATCACCACAGCAAGTTTGACTTCTGATAAGACCACTCATCGTATATCCAGAAAATTCTAATGATTAATGAATGTTCTCAATGACATCGGGTTCAGTGGTCAGTGCATTTATATAAGCTAAAGTTAACCATTATTCCAGATACCAGTTGAAGATGTCCTGAAAATCAAATTATTTATTGCAATAAATGGAAAAAGAAGCAAAAAAAACTTTACATTTTCGTCAATATAATAAGATGGAAAAGAAAGAGTGTTGTTTTTCCCTTCAACAGACCAATCATCATCTCTGCAGCATAGGAAAATACTAAAATAAGTAATTGATTGGGGATCAATTATATACGTAGGTTCAGGAATCCAATCCAAAATTCTTATATATGAAGAACAGATATCAAATAGAGGTGAATTAAGAACGAAATGTCAAAGATTTAGACGTATAACTCTGAAAAACTGTGAAGCTTTTTGACTGTCTGCATCTCAAGTATTACAAATAGACAGTGATAACATGAATGGTAAAGATAAGAAAAGAAGAACCTGGAAAGCAAGTCCTCATCAACCTTGTTATTTCCAACGGTATCATATACCTTCATATACAAAAGGACAAGTTTCATCCATCAAAGTATTCCAGTTTCTGTACAAATTTAAACACGTATCTAGAAGAAGTACAAAACCCAAATAGGATTATGACTCCAGGAAACATAGGGACAGAAAAGAAGCTCATTAACAAAGTTCCACGGAAATGAAAAGAAAAGGCAATACTGCAAGAACCATCCATGCTCACCGGAACACAAGTAATCAACTGAAACTCATTCTGACACAGTGGACAAAGGTTTGTGATTGTAGCCCAGTTGTCGATGCAACCAAAGCAAAACCTGAAATTAAGTAAAAATTAAACAGTTTTACGTCCAATTGCGTCCAATAAGAGTCCTGGAAACTGGAATTACAGCCTGCACAAAGGTTGAAGGCACATACCAGTGCGGGCAACAATCAAGAACTCCTCGGTCAACAACTATGTCCATACATATTCCACATCTTCCACCCTCAAAACAAGAAGGCACCTGATTATTGACAATCTTCACACAAGTCAGAGCGCCAATAAAATGTCACATACATAAAGCAAATGTCGTCCATCTATCAACAAATAGATTCAACTGAACAAAGAACCGGAAGCATAAGCCCAATCACGATCAATTTATCAAAATTAGCCCACAAAATAGTAGTTGCAAAGCAATTATATAGGTCATTTGAGCTTATTTTAAACTTAATCGAGTAAAACATAAAGTATTACTCATCTATAAACCTCCGCACCCGAGTATTAAAATTTTAAATCTAGGAAATCTTAAAGCAAAAGCTGTTAAAACTTAATTGGAACTTACAGCATTAAGATCATCATCGATTTCAAGATTCTCTTCTTCAAATATACCACTAGTAACGAAATCGACCTCCATTCCAGAACACGCACCAAAAATCAAATAAAAAATGAACTATGAAATCCAAGACAACATGATTTTCATCAATTTGAGACTGATTGATTTGATTCACAGGGCGAAAAGTTAAAATTAGTAAGTAATAAGGGCAAATTATGCCAATTTAGGATAAAAAAGAGAACGGTCCAGCGTTAGGTGAAGATCAGACGTTGGCAGCGGAGAAAATCCAGCACTTCTGGTCGATGTGCGACTGATGCTTTTGCGTGGAAGTGATGCAAATAGAGAAGAGAAGAAGGCGAAGGGAAAAGCTGTAATTTGCTGGTCCGAAAGGACAGAATTTTCTATTGATCTTGAGTACAGAAAAGGGTTTCGGACTTTCGGTGGCTAAATGCCGGGAACCAAACGCACAAGCTTTGATTGGGGTTTTCATTTTTTATTTTTAAATTTTGAAATTTTGTTAATAAATGTAGTAAAAATTATTTTTTTAATTTATAATTTATGAAAATTATAAATTAATTTTAATAATTATTAATAAATATAATGTAAACATCAAATTAATTTATTTATTTATAAAAATAATTTATTTGTATTAACGTTAATAAATAAATTTTATTTTTATTTAAAATAAATACTAGAAATGAAAATTAAAATTTACAACAGAAAAATAAAAATAAAACTAAACCTTAAATAGATAGAAATGTCAGCCCATTTATTATGAGCTACACCAATATTTATGCAGCATAAATTCAATATTTATATGAGTTCTACTGTATCACTTGACATATACGTATTGCTATAGGAATAGGACTAACATATTTTAATTAAATATAAAATAATTTTAATCTAATTGTTCTTAACTTTGATTATATATAATAAATCCTAATTAAAACTAATAACACTATTTTGATCTAAATAATCTAACTTAATTCTAATTAACCCAATTTTAATTGAAAACCCTAATTACTAGAAAATTATCAACTTGATTTTCCATTCCATGACCATCTAAACCTTAATCATATGACATTCCTTCTTTATTTTCATTGCTCCTTATTTGCATTTGAGAGGTTCTGTCTTCCTATTCTTTCCCTGACCACTGTCACATTCCATCAAACAAAATGGGTAATTTTATTTTATCAAGGTCACCTTACTGTCATGTCTCATCTTCCTATTCTATTTGTTCGGGTTCTCTAAATCAGAACCAAGCTGCAATATTAGAGGGTGAAACATGCAAGATATCCATCATATTACATCTAATATATTCTCATTAGAAATTAGCATAAATTATTTCAAATTTTCAATTCCTATGCCTGAGATTTTCATGTAAGTTCACATGTTATCAGTGTATAAATAGGGAAGAAATTAGACGAGCTTTAAGGAAGATAGAGGTAGTAAGACCTAATGAGTTACTCATAAAAATGCCGAAGAGCCTAGGAGAAAGGACTTACTAAGTTAGCCCAAGTCGTCCAAAATGTTAGATAAATGGAGATTTAACATACTAATCATTCTCTCCATGAACAAAGGGGACATCCAAAAATGTAGCAATTATAAAGCATTAAACTACTCAGTCACACTGTAAAGTTATTGTTGGGCCCCGAACCTTTTTTTGGAAGTTAGGACTATTAAATGAGAAATTGTTCATGATTATTCATGTATAAAGAAAGGAGAATTATTGAATTTGAAATGAAAAGAAAATATTGTTTAGATACAAGATGGATTTTATGTGATATATTGGAAGTTAAAAGCTGGAAATTTCAAGTGAAAAATGTTCATTGA
>JANZLH020000421.1:3217847-3235812 GCA_026770325.2 Erythroxylum fimbriatum
TCCAATAAGATTCCCCACTTAGCTTTAAGGAAGGTTATCAAGCTAAGTAAAAAATATACATGGAGGTTTTAGAAGCTCATAATTGCATCTTAGGCTTTGTCTAATTAATGGTTAATTAGAAGCCCAAATGTACATTTAGGAATGGGCTAGATTTTTGTTTAATGTAATTAATTAGATTAATTATATTAAAACAATTTTTTTAAAGGGAGAAGTAGCAATTTCGGATTTTCCTGGGTTAAATGTGCAGCCACACATTTGACATTAAAATGCTAAATGAAGATGGTCTTTATTATGGTTTATCATCATTAAATGGAGTTATGAACTTACCATTAAATGGTTTAATGGTTATGTTTTAATGTTAGCATATAATCTATTAGCATTCATTGGATTAAAGAAGAAAGATGTACATTGGATGGACCATCTTCCTTCTTTTATCTTACAAAACTGAAATTGGTAAGTCATATTTAGGTTAATAGTCTTTTTATATAGCCATCTTAAAGATAAATGAGAAGAGTCTCATTTATTGGCTACTTTATGATTGATTAAAGAAAGAAGTGATGCATTAGATGCTATTCTCTTCTTCCTCTCCATGCATAACCGAAATTAAGTGTGTAAGAAAGTGTTCTTGCATGGCTTTGACTCTCTCTCTCTCCTTTCATACATAAGTGAGCCAAAATTTGCAAGAGAAGAGTCTCATTTTTAGTTCATTTCTTCTTAGAAAAATCTCCTCCAAACATTTCTTCTCCTTTCCCATTAAAGGATTTTTTAACCAAGTTGTCATAGAAGAACAAAAGGAAAATCAAGTTGGTAGAGGATACAACAACAAGGAGAGGATAGATTGATAAAAGAAAGGATTCAATAGCAAAAGCTTTGGATACAAGAAGAAGGAGAGGATAACGTACTAAGGAATTAAAGTTGCAGCGAAAGAGTCGGTAATATCACCATCTTATTTATGTTTGTTGTTATCCTTATACCATATCATGTATAGATTAGAATAATAATTTGGATATATTGCTTCCGCTGTAAATAAGATTTCTAAAAAGTTTTGAAATCTACCAGTTCTCCAAATATGGCATGCTTACTTTTTCTGATCCAACATTGATATCACCTCTGAACTAATGTCGGAAAACTTATCCCTCCATGGATCTCCAATGTTTATGAGTTCTTCCCCTCTTCATTCTTCCGAAACCCTTAAAATGTTTCATTCCCAATCTGTCTTATTTTGAAGGCAACACATTGTATTTATAGTGAAAAATTAGGTTTCGTGCTAGGTCATAAAAGTCACAGGTGAGACTTGATATGTCACGGTCGTGATTGGTCTCACTAAGGTGTCATGGCCATACAAGGATTGTCATGGATGTGACTCAAATTGTCACGCCCATGATATATTTGTCATAGCTGTGAGAGATGGTCACAACTATGACAAATCTGGTGTATAGCCGTAAGCCATTTTTACAGCATATACTGTTCCCTTTTTTTTACATTTTCTTGCCTTCTTCTTCTTAATTTATGAAGACAAATAAGTTTGAATCTCAACAAGAGGACTCAAATATTGGGCTTTCAACTCACTTTAGCTCTTTCATTTCTGAATTGTACCTAAAATCAAGTATGAACTACAGTGAATGTCTTAAGCATTTCATAACTTTAATCCTAAGTGTTATGGAATAAATGTATAATCAATTAACCACATATCATCTCCACTAGTAATGGCTTCTTATGGGGTGATAGCTGGATGGTGCCATAGAGGAGTGCGAAGTGGTAACGACAAAAGCATGGAGGGTCGTGGGGGTTACTAGAGACATTGGCGAAGTTTAACTAGAGTTGACGATGGCAATGACAACTTCTTGATGGCTTCTAGGGTTTGGCTTCTTTATGTTCAAGTTTTTTTAAGTGAAGAAGAGGGGTGTTTGAAAACTGGGTTAGGAATAGGTGTGTTTGGATATAAGATTTAGACTAGGGATGTTAATTTTGGCCCAACCTGCCTCGACCCGATTTTGGCTCGGGTTGGTCGAGCTATAGGTCAAAAGTAGTCGGTCCGTAGCCTAACTGTAACTTCAAAAATGACATCATATATATATATATATATATATATATACGGTAAGATGGGTTGGCCTGGCCCACTCGTGGGTTGTCAAGTCATTGGCTGATCAGTCCGCAATCGGGCTGGACCACAGGCCATCTCACCCGTGGTTGGGCCTGGCCCGACCCTGCCCCTTGACATCCCTAATTTAGGCTATTCTATGTCAAGAATAAGGGATTCCTATCCTAGAATAAGGATGTTGGTAACAAGAACATGATTATTCTAAACCCTAAATAAAAATTTTTTGGACATAAGTTTTGTGACTTAAACTAAGAAAAAGATAACTTATTTAGTTTTTAGATTAAAATAATCTTAAGACTAAATTAAGTTATTTTAAATAAGGAATAATGTTTTCTTAATTAAGTTAAGTTCCAAAAACAATTTTAAAACTGTTTTAAAGTCTAAAAATCAATTCCAAAATTAAAGTAATTATTTTCTTATTGACTAAGAATAATAATTATATTGATTCCTAAATAATTTTAGAAAAATAGTTTATAAATTTAGAATTACTTAGTTTCAATCAGATTTAAATTAATTAATCAAACTCCTTAAAATTAAGAAAAGTGCTTTCTTAAATAATTAAGAAAGGTGTTTCTAAATTAAATTTATTTATTCCAATTTGAATGAAATGAATGAAATTTATTATATTTATTTTTTTAGCGAAATATTTTTTATTTATTTATAAATTGTTTTTATATTTATAAATAATAAATTTCTTGATTTGTTAGAAATGATATTTTTCTTAATTAATTTTGAAAAGTGTTTTCATTTATTAATAAAGAAATTTACCTTTCTTTAATATTTTGAAAGTATAATTATTAAGGAAAGATTTTTTTAATTAATGAGAAATAAATCTCTAAATACATGACACACATGAGTTTCTTAATTAAATTTAAAATGTTTTATTTAATTTTGAAAGTAGTTTCCTTTTAAAAGTTGAAAATGATTTTCTAATTAAGAAAATTTAATTTTTAATTAGATTAGAAATAGTTTTCTAATTGTATTAGAATTTGTTATTCATTTAATTTTGAAAAAAAATAAAATTTCTAAATTATAATAAGTAAAAAAGCATAATTATTGAAAAATTATTTTCAATTAAAGTTTGTTAAAGGAATCAAGATAATTAGAAATAGTTTTCAATCGGATTTGAAAATTGTTTTTAAATTAAATTAAAATTTTGTTTGGAATATGAACTTACTTTATTTAGGAAACAATGAATTTAATCTAATTTATTTTTTTCAAGGAGTTGAAAATATTATTTTAGATTATTAAGATCAATAACTAGAATCAAACAAAATTTAATATTTTATGCATACTATTTGATTATGAGTATATAATTTATATGCTTTATTTATATGTTTGATATATATATTAGATGTATGTTAAATTAAATGTTTTATTTATGTGATATTATTACATATAATTTTGTGTTTGATAAGGCTAGCAAAATTAAATCCCTCATTAAAAATATTAAGTACATATTTTGAACATAATTGTTGTCGTCCATTATTATTAAAATAAACTAGAGTTCTATTTATTGTTAGGCATGTTGAGTAAACTCAAGGTCACTTTAACTCAAATATGTCGTTTAATGACAGTAAGTTCTACCTAACTAAATTTGTGTGATTTGGATGAGCAAACTCATGATCACATAAAATTAGAGGTAAGGTTAGGAATAACATATAAGATATGTTTTGACAAGAATTGTCACCTAAGGGATTTAGGAGTCACATAAGATGTGATTGATATTTGAGCATAATTAGTATTTAATTAGAATTTTTTATTAAGGTTTAATTAAAATTATAATTTAAATTCAATTAAATTACTAAAATGTTCAATACCTATTATAAATAGGTTTAAACTCTAATGGAACTAACATTCGTTGTTTAACCCTCTCTGTAACAGTTACAGAGTTCTCTCAACTCATTTTGTGAATATCATTAGAGGTCGGACATTTATGCAGCTACAGTGGTTGAGATGAGCTTGTTTTGGAAACTATTTAAAAGATACGACAAGAGTATGATTAAATTTTGGAATAAATTATGAATTAATATTTATGATTTATTATGATTTAATAGTTAATTATTTTATAAAATTAAAGTTATTTTGTTTTTCAAGAAATTAAAATAAAAAAAATTCGATATTGCCCAATTTCCCAACATTATCTGTGAAGAACTGAAAATGATGTAAGAGGAGTTTACAAATAAAAATATGGAGAAAAATATTATTTACCTTTCTATAATATTGTTTAAGTTTAACCGCTAGACATGTCGTATTACATTAATTTTTCGCTTATTCATTTTATTGAAATTTTTTTTTTGAGAATGAAAATTGATTAATAATAAAAGAATAATATACGGTATAGTCCAAGGAAATTAAAGGAAATAGCTAATACAAAAAAGCAAGGAAATGAGAACATTACAATAGCAGAGCTGCGAAGATTATGAGTAGAAACGTTAGGTGCTCCTTTGGAACCTCATCCAAAGCTAGGCATAAGACCCACGAAGAAAGCCTAGACCCTTAATGTTGCGCGAATACTGGGGCAGCAGTGCTGAGATAAATGCATAGTCAACAGAATCTCACGAATGTCCTCTATTAACATTAATATCAAACCATCTTTAGTGGAAGCTTGAGTCTTGAAGCATCGAAGGTTCCTCTCCTGCCATACCCTGTAGATACATACTCTTAAGACAATAAGGCGTAATGGCTGCTATGTTGAGAGACCAGCTGTTATCTCTGAGATAGTGATACCTGGCGTTCTCCACTCGCATAAGGTAGTAATATGGTTCCATACCGAGTTGTTAAAATCACATGCAAAGAAGAGATGATTACAGGATTCAAGATGCAAGGAGCACATTGGGCAATTCTTGTCGGTATGAATATGTGGGAGGTGATCAGCTGTAGAGAGTTTGTTTTGTATGTCCAACCAGTAGATGAAGGATATCTGCGGAGGGAGATGCTTGTTCCATACCTTAGGAGCCCAAGTAAATGGGGAACGATCCTTGCGTAATAGATCACAAAGAACTCTGCTGGATAGCTTACCAGTAGGTATACCCTTCCAGAAGAAAATATAAGAAATGGCAGCAAGTTACGAGGAAATCTCCATGTAGAGCCGTCTATGAAGACATGCATCCGTGTGTGCAGAGAAAAGGAGTAAGAAGCTCTAGGGATCAGGTGTATTAAAAGACCCCTTCGAGACCAGATATCAAACCATGAAAAGATCTGACGACCATTTTTAATTTCGCAAAAGTAATCTTGTTTGACAACATCTCGCAATTTAAGCAATTGGTTGAGGAAGAAAGAGTGAATACCATTCGGTTTAATCACCCAAATACTCTTCCCCCTGAGAAAGTAGACATGTAGCCATTTTATCCAGAAGCTTTTCTTGTCCTCCAATATCCGCTGGTAATACTATATAAACGTAATGGAGTAAGATAAAGGAGAGTAAGTGCTAATTTTCAAAACATCACAGTTGAAATGGAAAAAAACCAAACCATACCAGTTCTAGTGTATTTAATCCTTTTGTATACACTTGAAAAGAAAAGGGGTTGGCAATCAATTTCTTAAATAATTATTTTAAAACTTTTAATGCTCTTAAACTCAATTTGGAATTACTCTTGGATCAATGAAGCAGTAGATTGATTATTTATTTGGCAAGGTGAAAGCGTCGCATTGTATTTTTTTTTTGGGAAGAATTCCTCAAGTGAAGAGCGTGAAATACGACATTCAGGCCAAGAGAAGCACTGTCCATGGACAAGCTTTGCTGATGGCACGACCTCAACGACCAGCTTTTTGACTAGGCCTAATTACAACAAACTTCTCTAATCCCCATAAAATGACAGTGCAAGGTGGTCGCCCAACCCAACCAATCGACAAGAAGAATAAGAACACTTCATCCCTCTTTCCATTTTTGTGTCCCTTCCACTAAAAGTGAAAGAGGCTTCCCCAATAGAGGCAAAATGGTCAAATTCACATCTTTCTATTACTGTGCTGTGATCTTGCATTTCCCAGTTTCACCATTCTCTCTCTCTCTCTCTCTATCTATCTTCATCCATCCGGTTCATTTTTCCTTCCTCGGGTAAGTTCCGTTTCCGGCTCCCTTGTTCTGTTCTGATGGTTTCTGCTTGGTTGCTGATAAATCGGAGGTAAAAAATTTTGTATGAAAACGCTGACTTGTACGTTTCCTATATTTTTTTTTTTTTTTTGCTTTTTATCTGCTTCGATTTTGAACTATATTTGGTAAATTTATCTGATGTGCTAGTATTGAACTTGGATGACTTGAATTGTTGAATAAGTATGCAAACTGAAAATTTTACAATTTCTGTGAGCTAACATGAGGAGTTTGCTCATCCCAAAAAAAAAAAACATGAGGAGTTTGCTTTGTTTTTCTTGTTTAGCCGAATTTTAAAGTTCATTTTCCTATATTATTGCTGTGACTGTGAGGAGGATAGATCAAATCCCATGACCATGGAAGTTTTCGTTTTATGAGTTTTGTTAAATGTTTTACAAATGTGGGGAAAAATGACAGGTTAAGCCAGACTGATGATCGGGACATCTTCTGCCTCTAACATCCACAACTAGTCTTCCCAGAAAATGCTGCCTCCATGTCAGCAACCGAGCACTGCAGGACTACAAATACCATTCTCCTTAGTTTCTTCTGATCGCCGCCTGTCTCCAGAGGCTCAGAAACCTAGATCAAACTTAGATAATAACCATGATTCGCCTACCAAAAGTTCCAGTTCACAGGAAACTTGGCCCACTACTGATGCTATCTTGGGAAAGAAGATGGAGAAAAGCCAAGCAGAGACTGATTGCCCTGAACAGCCTGTCAATTGCCATTTCTCTACCGAAGATAAGATATTCCTTTGTGACATTGCAAGAGAAAAGGTTGATGTGATCTCGGATAAAATGCATCGTCTGCCTGATAAGTTTCTGGAAGATCTGAAAACTGGCCTTCGAGCTATACTTGAAGGAAATGGTGATGCACAGCTCAGAGAAGAATTTTTCGCTCTGCAGAAGCTTGTTCAGAAAAGATCTGATTTGAACTCTAAAACATTGGTTAGAGCTCACCGAGTACAACTTGAAATACTTGTTGCCATAAATACTGGAATTCAAGCATTTATGCTTCCAAACATCCGTCTCTCTCAAGCTTCCCTCATTGAGGTCTTTGTGTTTAAGAGGTGCAGAAACATAGCTTGCCAAAACCAGATCCCAGCTGACGATTGCAATTGTGACGTATGTACCAACAGAAATGGTTTCTGCAATCTCTGCATGTGTGTGATCTGCAACAAGTTTGATTTTGAAGTGAATACTTGTCGTTGGATTGGTTGCCATCTATGCTCTCATTGGACTCACACCGATTGTGCTATCTGTGATGGTCAAATATGTATGGGTCCATCTGCTAAGAATGGAGCAGGCCCAACTGGAATGCTTTTCAGGTGTCGAGCTTGCAACCGTACGTCAGACTTTTTGGGTTGGGTGAAAGATGTTTTCCAACATTGTGCACCAACCTGGAATCAAGGGTCTCTGATGAGAGAACTTGATTTTGTCTGCAGGATATTCCGAGGAAGCGAAGACTCTAGAGGGAGGAAACTATTATGGAAGAGTGAGGATCTCCTGGAAAAAATGAAGGATGGACTTGCAGAAACGACAGCTTGTGGAGCAATGTTGATGTTCTTTCAAGGTATGACTTCTGCTAAGATTTTCTTTTTTTTAATCAGTACAACTTGATGAAATTTTTAATCAGAGCATGCAAGAAAGGGCATTGATCTGTGCATTCCCACTTGAGCTGCTGACGAACTGGCTTTGACTTACTGCAGCCAATATTTAATTGTCTACACTTAAGTAATTTCAAGAGTGTGGCGCTCTATATACTTGATGTCGGACTGACACAAAAGATTTCAATAGTGTTAAATAGAAACCTAAAACTGTAATTAGGATGCTCGAATTTAAGAATGAGCAATAAAAAAAAGATAGCTTTAGAAATCACCACTAGGATTTATAACAAGAACAAGGGATTATTCGTATGGTTTTAACAAACAAAATCGGTAGTATCACACCATAAATTCATGGAAATCTTTTTTAGGGTTTTACATATCATTTCTAAACAGCTTACATTGTTGGAGTTGATGAAGCAAATAATTGACCCATCATATCATCTAGAGATATATTCAAATAATTGGCAATAACATTGACTCAATTGGCAAAGACATAATGGATTATTTAGCTCCTGAGGAGGAGTCACCGACTAGCTAAAATAGAGTTGATGATAGAAAATGAAAAATATTTTATTGGATCCTTTCAGAGAGCTGGCTGTACGAGGAACTTAAAATGTAACTTTCAATGCATCAGTTACAAAAGGAAAGACTATTATAAGTGGATTTTGATGAGCTGAGTAATGTTGAACTCATCTATTGTTTTTGGTGGTTCATTCAACTGATTATTTTCAATTTGCATGAAGATTCGGTGTTATCTTAACATCTTTCCATTTTTGTATTTTATTTTCTTATCTTTGTTATAGAAACTCCTTTTTTGTCTCTTTAAATCATTCTTGGCTGTAATTTTACCCATGGGACTTCATGTAGCAGTTTCAGTCAACTGACTCCTGCTAGCCAGATGATCGCCTATGTAAACAAACTCATTACTTGCAATTTATTCTATTGCGTTGCAATTGAAACAAGATTTTTGTTTGCCCTTGAAGAGCTTGAGATGGACTCTCCAAAGAGCTTGGAAAATGGGGAGGGTGGAGGGTTGGTAGCCCCACAACAGGCATGCAACCGAATATCAGATGTGGTGCATGAGGCTGTGAGGAAGATGGAGAAGGTAGCTGATGAAAAGATGATAATGTTGAAGAAAGCTAAATTGGCACATGAAGCTTGTGATGGGAAGCTGGAAGAAAAGACCGAGGAAATATCAAAATTAAAGCAGGAAAGACAAATGAAAAAGCTGCAGATAGAAGAGCTGGAGAGAATTGTCAGGCTCAAGCAGGCAGAGGCTGATATGTTCCAGCTTAAGGCCAATGAGGCAAAACGGGAGGCTGAGGGACTAAAAAGAATTGCTCTTGCTCATACTGACAAATCAGAGGAAGAATATGCTAGCAGTTATTTGAAGCTTCGGCTAAGTGAAGCTGAAGCAGAGAAGCAGTATATATTTGAGAAAATTAAGCTCCAAGAGAGTTCAAGGACGTCACAGAGCAGTGGTGGGGTTGACCCTTCGCAAGTCATGACATATTCCAAAATTCATGACCTGCTTAATGGCTACGTTATCCCTCCGAAGGCAGATTCCCATCCAAACGAACGGCGCCATTTTAGGAAAAATCATTAAGAAATTCTACATATTGTTATATATGTAACTTCAACTTGATTTAGGGATGTTTCAGTTGTTAAACAAGTGCAAATGAAATGTTATTTGTATTTGCTTCATCTTTGAAGTCCTGTCAACGCTTATTCGTTTTATTGGTTGATTTTCCTATACTACTAACAAAAAAGCCATGCCAAATAATGTGTAGAAATAAAGAACTTAATGTTGCCAGATAGCTGACCAGTGATGAGATTAAGGGAAAATGGTGAGATGCAGAGGATAGATATCCCAGTAACCTACCCCTTGAAACCTACTAGCAAAGTGATCAAGACAGGCTGGCAGGATGAAATTATAGGGATTTGGTTGACCTTATTTTGTGAGTAGTCAATATTTAATAACGCAAGTGCATGGTTTAGTTGTAACTAGTACCAGCAAATATGGGTCGATCTCACGAGGCCGGTGAGTACTAGTAATTGTTCTATTATCTAACTTAAGAATTGATTTTGGTTGAATTAAGAAAACTAAAATTAAGCAAATCAAGTAAACAAGCAACTCAATTTAAGCAAAGAATTGTAGATTCACTAAGTTAATTACCAATATCAAATAATTAGTATCTTGGCGTCGAATCCCCCTAAATCCTTAACTGATTGATTGTTTGTTATGTAATTATGTTGTTGATTAATTGGACCGTGGAGATTCCTAAGGTATACTATTAGCTGACTTTGAGTACTAACAACTAATCCAAAGGTTTCTAATCGAATTACTCATGTTAAATCTTATAAGATTACTTTACCGTATTTTCAATCCCTCTATTAGGTCTGACCCTAATCTAGAAGATTTATGTCATCCTATCTCTAAGATTATAATAAACTCTTTCTAATTATCATAGATCTATTCAAACCTAGGATTTCTCGATCGTTAAGTATGAAATCAGATTGAACTCTAATAAATCATATTTAAAGATAATAATAAAACAGATAATTGGATCACAATAATCAACCAACTCAATTGCATTCATAAAATAATCAAAACATGTTTTGGTATCAACTAGGGTTCGTCTAGCCTAAATACTAACTAAAAATTTAGCTTTACATCGACAAACACGAAATCATATGCATATATGCAGAAAACATAATACAAAATAGTGAAATCATAATTCTAAATATCCCTAATTGTTCCCTATCTTGTATTCTGACAATGTAGATGTCCGATCTTGCATTCTGATGGATTTGTTGATAGAAACTCCACGCCTCCCAGTCCATAACCTCCAAATCACCTCTGGAATTTTAATAATGATGGTTGCTGCTTCCTCCTTTGAACTACCTTTGAAATGTTGATTTTATATGAAAATTTAGGTTTTTAGGTTATGCACAGTTGTGCCTCGGATCATGCAAAATCAGAATTTGTCGAGTATCACGAAAATGCACAGTCGTGTGAAAATGGATGGTCGTGCAGTCCTTCCAGATTGCTCATTCTCTGTTTTACGTCGCACTTTCGCCTGAATTCTTTTCCTTTAAGTTCGTGAAGGCAATTATACTCTATAAACATACTTGAAACAAATTAAGTACCAAATATATACCAAAAGTATAAAATATCAAGCAAGAATACATTAAATATAGGGTACCAATTAACCATTTATCAAATATCCCTACACTTAATGTCCTCAAGCAAACTATAATCAAAATTATAAATTTATAACATCAATCCATTGCCAATTTCAACTTGTCCATTTATGCTATACATCATCATATCTTATCGAATCAAAGTAATATACAAGCATAATCAAGTTCTCCTAAAACTAACTTCCTAAGTAATACTAATAGTAATCACATCAACAATTCCATTGAAATCAAAAGCATATCTCTTTACACCCTCACAAAGATTTCACTCATAGCACTCAAGTGTTTAGAGCGAAAAGTGTTAGGACTCTCAATCAATGCATTGCAGAATTCTTACCATAGGCTTGTAGCAAAATCACATCTTTACGACCTACGTACAACTAGAAACAAAATCAAAAGGTCTTTGTAAAGGTTGTAAAGGGGCTTAGATAGGGTATGATTGGGATAAAAGGGGTAAGTGAAGGAAATTTACTATAGGAATATTACAAGACTTGTTTACAAAACATACATAGGTCCTTTCAATGTAACTCTGTTTGTACTATTTACTTTTACTTCTTTTCTTTTATATACTCTTCTTTTAACAATAAAATATTTTAAGCATTCAGTACCATAATTCAACTGATATTGGACCCTTCACCAATTTCAAGTCTCAACAAATAAATAAATAATGTAAATAACCGTCAATGTTCAAAATGATAAATAGGTCTTCAAAGAAAGATAGGAACAAGGTTAATATGTGGGTAAAATCAATAAAAAAGACTGAGGCTCAACTGAGTTACTCCTAAAGGTAAATTTAAGGGTGTGGTAGTTTTTAAAGAAATAGGCTAAACAAGTTAGTGAATCTAAGTGCCTTCATCATGTCAATGCTTCTAATTTAACAAATATGGCCTCAATGTGCATGATAAAAGAAAATTCTAGAATTTTCTACTATCTAAGATATCACACAAAAGAAAGATAGCAAGAGCTTTAAAAATTTTATGAAATTTGCTTTTTAGGCTCAAAAACTCATGAAAAAAATTAGGTATATGAGTGTAAATAATATGCACTCTCATTCAACTTAATTATTTAATTGATTCCAAAAAATATGAGTTAGAAAATTAATTTCACTTTAACTATCATCCTTTTGCGCACCAATTCAAATCAATATTCAACAACAACATATAGTAATCATGGACATATCTCAACTAATCCAAGATATGAGTTAATGAAATTTCTAATCAGGATTATAATAAACTTGAAGAATTCAGTTTAAAAATTCAGTTAACTCATCCCCACACTTAAAATTGTATATTGTTCTTAATGTACATAATACGATTAAATATGAAAGTAAGAGAGTTGTTTGATATTTTCCTGATTGTGGCGATATCTTGATTTGATCCGTGCAATGTTAACTTATCCTTGCAAAATAAAAGAAAAAGAAAGGATAAACAAAAATAAAGGAAATAAAAATAACACTAAATAAAATAATAATAAAAGTGTCATTAATCATAATGTTAGATAGGAAAAAATAATTAACCACAAGAAAAATTAAAACATATACAACGGATAAATCAAAAGAAACAAGATACAAATCAAAACATCTTAAGCATCGCCTGATCATGGTTGATCTGACAAGGACGGGTGCTCCTGATGATGATCCTAGTTACTTGGAGGATATGTAGATGAGTTGCCATCACAAGACGGTGGAATCAGACAGGCGACTCCAAGATGGCTCGTTATTGATTCCATCAAGTCTCTCATCCAATCTGATGAAGTCTTAAGCCTGCTCATTCACTCTGTAAGTTTTGCTTGTCGTCTCTCCAACCAAGGTATGGTCTACTGGTATGGAAGAAACTCCTTCAATGCTTGTCCTCCTATTTATGATTGTGAAGACTGAGGCTGTTTTGATGCTGATGGCTTATCAGGTACCCTTATAAGTAAGTGTACGTATCCCATGGATCCCCGATGTCGATGAACCATGTGCATATTATGCATTATAGTCAAATTGAGTACCTCATATTTGTCATCTCCAGCATCAGTGGTAGCCGATCAAAAATTCCCATCCGATATGTGAACTAGACAAGAGCTTGTCTCAGATGTATACGCATCAGCTCATTCATGCTTCAGAGGTAGAAAACATCCATATTATCGACTACTCCCCAGTTGTCACCTCGACCACTCAACATATGACTTAGAATACCATGCATGCACCTGAGTGTTAGACTGTGTAATGTTGAAGCCTTTGGCATGCGAGGGTTGTAGTCATCCTCTGTGCTAAGTCTGCTCCAGAAGTGTTGTGCAGGCCACCCATATGGCAATTCTATGCATAATTATCGGTAATGCGGTGTCTCCATGTACTCTCGGTCATATAATCCCATGGTGATTGAGAACTATGTGATACTTGTCTAATGTCTCTCTCCCATCAGTCAGAACTGAACCGTATTAGGACGATCCACGTTGTAACATCCCTTCTCCACAGAAAATGTGGTGAGGACTTCTAGAGTCAACTATCTATAAGATGGTTCCACGATTTTAAAAAATCGGGACCATGCTCCTACCTCCACCAGCTCCTTCACTGGTTAGGCGAACCCAACTTGCTCTAAGGCATCCCAGTCAATGTATCGATTAAGAACAAATTTCTTATTCTTGAGTCTTTGATGCTGCTCTTCTTGAGCCCCGACGTTAAGTACAAGCATTTGTGGCCTCTCTAAGGGTTGAGCTGGTGTAAAAGACTCGCATCAATGCCTCTTTCTCGGAGTCTCTTTCTCGGCAGTATGCGTGGCATTTTTGCCTGAAACGTTAAAACCAAATATAAGGAGGAAACTAACTTATCGATCTCTAAGGCATACTTTTCCCCATGCTTAATTTTGATTATGCTCAAAACATATTGATTGTGAAAACCAACTAATTACGAAAAAATAAACAACGAAAAGATTTAAAAATTTAAAAATAGTCATAAATACTTTTAAATTTGATTAAAAATTACTTGACAACTAGTTAAATCCAAAATTAAAATTAGACATTTTGTAATTAACAAATTAAAAGACTCAATTGTTAAAAGACAATTCTAACCCTAACTTGAAATTAAAAGCTCGAAAAACAAATTACATGAAATTGTTACAATTAAACACGACACTCATGAAATTAAACACAAATTAAGAAGTATAAAGTAAAAACAAACAAATAAAGCAAAACAAACAAACATAAGAAATGACTAGATTAATAAAACTAAAGTGTTCCTAATATCACCATTCTTAACAATGGCGCCAAAACCTTGATTAACCTTATTTTGTGAGTATTCAATATTTAATATCATAAGTGCACGATGTAATTATAGCTAGTATCGAAAAATACGGGTCGATCCCACGAGGACAGTAAGTACTAGTAATTGTTATTGTGCTATTATCTAGCCTAAGGATTGACTGTCGATGAATTAAGGAAACCAAAATTAAGCAAATCAAGAAAACAAGCGTTGCGATTTAAGCAAAGAATTGTGGAATCACTAAGTTAATTACCAATATCAAATAATTAGTATCTAGGCGTCGAATCCCCTAAACCCTTAACTGATTGATTATTTGTTATGCAATTATTTGATTAATTGGGTCGTGGAAATTCCTAAAGTATGCTAGTAGCTGAACTTAAGTCTACTAAGAACTAATCCTAAGGTTTCTAACCAAATTACTCAGGTTAAATCTTATAGGCTTGCTTTACCATATTATGGAGCCCTGCATTAGGTTTGACCCTAATCCAAATGATTTATGTTGTCCTGTCTCTATGATAGCAATAAAATCTTTCCAATTATTATAGATCTATTCAAACATAGGATTTCTCAGTGGCTAAGTATGAAATCATATTTAACTCTAATAAATTAGATTAAAAGACAATAATAAAACAAATAATTGGATCATAATAATCAATCAACTCAATTGCATTCACAAAATAATCAAAACATATTTTGGTATCAACTAGGATTCATCTAGCTTAAATATTAATAGAAAATTTAGCTATACATCGATGAACTAAAATCATATCCATATATACATAAAACAAAATAGAAAACAACATAATCATAATTGTAAATCTCCCTAATTGTTCTCTATCTTGTATTTTGACAATGTTGATATCTGATCTTGCGTTCTGATGGATTTATTGATAAAAACTCCACGTATCCCCCTCCCTAAGCTCTAAATTACCTTTGGAATTAATTATGGACTTCTAAGAATGACGCCTACCTCTTTTTCATTTGAATTGCCTTCAAAATGTCGATTTTATATGAAAATCTAGGTTTTTAGTTTATGCGTGGTTTCTTGCATGATCGTGCATCAGACCATGCATAATTAGAATTCACCGATGTTAGAGTAGTGCCCTAAAGGCAATCGCCTTTAGCGCATTTTGTACATACTTTATTTTCAATAATAAAGGAAGGCATATTTCATTTATTTAGTGTTCATTATTTATGAATTGATATTGATCTATAAGCAAATTAATGAAGTCCATGATATATGACATAGCATGAAGAAAATCATGATGTGATCATACTATTGAGATTCCTACCATGTGCAATTATGTCAGTATCTAAATTGTCCCTAGTCATTGGATTAATGAGATTTGATATCGTTAATCCGGATAGGCTATCACATGTCAAACTCCTTGATTTGATCAAGCAGTGGATCTCAAAAATTGTAAACATGAGATGTGGATGCTTACTAGAGGTAGTAAGTACATTGGATGACCTACCATGAGATCATCAAATGGATGTCTTATTCTAATGTCAGTGATAATCTCATCATAGCAATGTTGCAAGTATCCTTAGACTTGAAGTACTATAAAGATATCTTGGATACTGATTCTGTGCTTTGACTCCATTCCTTGTTGTGCTGCAGAGGTCGCTCATAGGGTAGTGATTGGGTATAGTTTGAGGTATTCGAAGGTAATTAAGTAATCAATAGAGGATTCACCACTTCTGTGATAGCAGAAGATGATACTTACAGCCTCTTGTTGGGGTCATTACTTGGAAATCTCTGGCCATAGTACATGTGTCATGAAGAGTGTTTACATTGACATGTAGAGTAATGAGTCCCTGGACAAGAACTAATATCACTTGGGCTAGATTTGACACAGTCAGTCTAATGAAAGTTGACACTTTGCCCATATTCATAACTAAGTGAAGTATAGCATGGTGAAAGGACGAATTACACAGCAATTGTCTATGGGAGGGTCATGACTTGCTTAGATTAAGTGTTAATCTAAGTGGCCAACATAACCGAAAACCAAATAGGTTCGAGCATAGGAGTGACTCGGAGGACTCATAAAATGGTTTTGGATAGAGATCCATTATATGGAGAGCAATAGAACCAAATGGATCCCGACGAGATCAGGATATGTCCTAATGAGATCATGACATCGATATTACTGAAATAGGTCTTCGGTATTTTTTACACCCGGAACCCGGTAAGACTGACCCCAGTATGACTGGACCACCTTAGCATTTATATATATATATATATATAAGATGTGTGTAACGTGGAAAAGGAAGGGAGGCTTCTTTAAAGTTGTATTTATTGTCTTTAATTGATAAAAGGCAAAAACAATAAAAGACAAAAGCAAAAAAGGCAAGTAAGATGAGTGAATTGTGAAAAACATGTTTTAAGAAAAGCCTTCTTCACGATTCTCACATGATTCTCTCTCATTTTTTCTTACATTCTTCATCTTCTTCCTCTCCTTCACGTTGCTCTCCATAGAACAAAAGTGAGAGCTAGCACTCTTGTCTTTGTTCTAGCCATTTTCAGATCAAAGAGTTTGATTCGGTAGTTTCTCCAATCTTTGCGGGCATACCGTTGGAGATAGTCTGTTTTAGTTGTCGTGGATTGCGATAACCCGACGAGTAGAAGATCGAAGAATGAAGGAGACTACAGACAAGGTACATGGTTATTATAGGAGTGAATGATTTATGTAAATGTCATGAATTCCTATATATATGTGTGTGTGTGTGTGTGTGTATAACATGTATGTGAATTGGGAATATTTAGTTAGGTTTTATGATATTTCCTTGTATAGGCACATAGATCCTGGACTTCGGGAAAGTCCTGGAATAATTTTTTTTAATTTCACCACCACGTGTATATGATGCATGCACCAGGATTTTCCTACAACCGAGTATTGCGAAAATGCATAGTCGTGCGAAAATGCATGACCATGTACTCCTTACAAATTGTTAATTCTTTGTTTTATGCTACATTTTTGTTTGAATTCTTCTCCTTTAAATCTGTGAAGGCAGTTATACTCTGCAAAAACACTTAAAACGAATTAGTACCAAATATATACCAAAGTTATAAAATGTCAAACAATAATACATTTAATATTGGAGTGAAAATATAGCCAATTAACTTGAGGAATATAATTCCTATGGAGTCCAAAATGGTGATTGGTATGGAAACTTCAGAGAATTCCCTATAGTTGCTCAACATTTACCTCAATTGCTTGAAGGGAATAGAGAAGACCTCATTATTTGGACTACCAATTTGAGAGCACAGATCACCTGTCTAATTAACTCTGTCTTACTCTGTCCAAGAGTAAGACGACGTCGTTTTTGTACAGAATTTTCAAAGCACGCCAGACAGAGGAGATGAAGTCATCAAACTTAAAAAGCCAAGCCGCCTACTAGGTTGGCTTGGTAGAAAGAAATTAAAGCAAAGCCATGTTTAAAATATTATTATTTATGACTTCATGTCGACTGTACAGGACTATTATTAAATAAATAGCTTGTATGTATGTACAGGACTATTATTAAAACATGTTTATTGTGTTTCATAGACATTATTAATTTTGTTGTTGATATTAAGTGTAAATTTATTTATTTAGTATCATTTATTAATAATAATTATAATTTTATTATAATGATAATTATTAAATAATAAATTATATTTCCATTATAATTTTATTAATCCTTTTGTTATATTTATTATAACAATAAATAATGAAATTTGTT
>JANZLH020000421.1:3255187-3272595 GCA_026770325.2 Erythroxylum fimbriatum
CTTTCTTCCTTCATTCTATCAAGTGATTCAATTGCCGCATTTCCAACCTCTACTCTGAGAGCAGGATACTGCTTCAAATTAAAACTTATCCACCAGTTATAATAATAGTAGGAAAAAGGTCCATCTAGCACCAAATAAACTAAAACAACAGTCCTGACCACGATGATATCGGGAGAGGTCCTGTCCTGTCTCCTTCGTCTCTCCCCCTCTGTTCTTCTCTGGCTATGAATATTGACTTTTTTTTCCTAATTTACCAGGGAGGGAGTTTGTTTCTATTTTGGTGATCAAACAAATTTAGGCCAAAACCAAACTGTATTGTAGTCTTGCTCTCTTCACGTCTTCAGAACCACACGACGGCGTTGAAGTCCTGTCGGTGAGACACGTTGCTTTTAGCTTCTCTAACTTCCCCACCTTTTTATTGGGTTAAATTAAACAAACTAAAATAAAATAAAGATATCTGCTTCTCACCGAAGGGTTTCGGATTACCTCTCCCCTTGTTTCGTCTTTCTTTTTTTTTTTTTTTTTTTTGGGGTTGGTTTTATTTATTATAAGCAATACAATTACAAGTATTATGAGCAACACAATTATCAAGATGTTATCAATAGTAACTATGCCAGTATACATCGCCTAAGAAAATATTAAGAGTTCTAATAAAAATAAATTTAATTATTAAAAAATTATATTCAACTTAATAATAATAATGATGTACTTTTTTTTAAGCTTCAAATTATATCCAATAATTATTTAATTTTTTATGTTCTAATGTGTTTCTTTTTTCAAAAAGAATAAATTCGGATATGTCATTTCTTTTTACATTCAAGGCAGGATAGAATAATGGAAAGGCCATTCTCCATTGGAAATTGCATAGACAACATCTGTGAAGGTACACCACGTTTTCCACCTATGATTGAGGTTGAAATGAGATTAAGATGCCTTTGAGTTCCAGGGAAGTTCTACAGGAAAATGAAATGGCTCAAAACATGGAAACATTGGGCTTAGAGAGGTGATTGTTGTATCCTTCTTTCTTTGCTTTTCTTTTTCCTTGACCAGAATATGATTCAACTTACGTGATCTGCTCTAAAACAAGGGCAGAAAATATGGATACGTGTTCACAAAAGCTATGGGGGAGATGATGATCGACAAGATGAGAGGAGAAGGAGATACACCAGTGGTCAAAATCCAACCCAGTGTTATTTAGAGCACTTACAAAGAGCCGTTTCCTGGATGGATGGAGGGAGGGAAACAGGTATTTATCTCCAACCCATTGTAAAAACCAATGTCGGTAATAGAATTAATATGATGGCTTCAACTACACTAGCTCTGTTATCACCTATCCAAATAACAATACAAACACAAAAATGACCATACTTGCAGTTGCAGCAGGTCACTGATAAACTTACTAGTTACTGCAGAAGAAGATAGCAAGATATGGAGAAGAAGATGAAGTTGATAGGAGAAGATGACAATGTACAATGATGAAGCAGCAGCGGTGATGGAGCAGCGACATCGAGGAGACTTTTGTAATTTGGGTGACGGCCATGAGGCATCCGATAACTAATTAATTTTACCCATGAAGTATACGAAATCCTTTTCATTGCTCCCAACAAAATAAGGTAAAGGGTGATAATGACTAGTAATAGCAAGTCATTGGCTGTTAGTGTGGTCGATTAAGCAAAAGTCCACTGCTCCTCCCAATT
This sequence comes from Erythroxylum fimbriatum, assembly GCA_026770325.2. NCBI lineage: Eukaryota > Viridiplantae > Streptophyta > Magnoliopsida > Malpighiales > Erythroxylaceae > Erythroxylum > Erythroxylum fimbriatum. The sequence continues at coordinate 3,256,885 of JANZLH020000421.1, forward strand.
TGAGTACGTAATTGTATCTTATGTCAATCCATAGACAAAAGTTCTTTGTTAAAAATCCCCGGATGACGCGTATATTACCGGTTAGGCTGTTGATAAATTTATCGTTGAGGAATATCTTACTCATCAAACAATCCAACTTGGCATATCATGCTGCCTAGTATGGATCTGCCGATGACTTTTGAGTAACTATAAAGGCCCGGACCGTCCCAGCATCAATATCAACATAGCTTATGCAGCCACTCAAACCCCATTTTGACGGTATTGGCATGTCAAATATATACTTGGAATACAAAAATATTATACTAATGCCCTCGTGGTCAATCGCCCAACGTAGTAGTACAACAAATTGTTTCCCAATACAAAATGAAGGAATAGCACAGCCATCAAACTAAATTACTTGTACAGAAAGGGTCATAATATATGTAGTTCCAACTCTATTTGGACCATGCAACTGCATCAATATCTGCTTGTGCACTCCTGTATAACTCCAGCCTCTTTGCAAGGGCAGAGCGCCGCTCCATGACCGCCGGATCCTCACTTAATAAAGATGATAAGTACTTTTGCTGCAAAGTTCATTCAGACAATAATTATATCTATCAGGGCTCAGGAATCAAGATTGGGACGGCCTCACAGATTCAAACATTAATAACCTCTAAAGAAAAGGCATCACTCACCTCCATTTTTCCCAACTCTGTGAAAAAATGATCAAGGAGACTTCGCTTGGCTTCACGCACTTGACAATAAACAACAGACTTGGGTATGGAGTTCCGAAGGCTTGCACAAACCATATTGACGTAAGACAAAACCGTCGTTCCTGTGCATACATGAAACATCAGTAGGAAATTGTGTAGTTGTCTAAATACGTAGACACAAATAAATGGCCAGTGGGAGGCAAATTTGTCTATAACACCCATCAATCTTACCAATTCGCCTAAGGTATGAATCATTGTATCTATCAAAAAGTGAATGTGTTGGGTTGCCACCCTTGTCAACATCTTGAGGCAGCTTCCTGAAGAAATCCACTGTCAAGTAGCTACACTCCATATCAACAAGCTTAAGTGTTGCTTTCTTGCTTTCTTCCTTCATTCTATCAAGTGATTCAATTGCCGCATTTCCAACCTCTACTCTGAGAGCAGGATACTGCTTCAACTCCTGAGAAAGAACACAAATAAAACTTATCCACCAGTTATAATAATGGTAGGAAAAAGGTCCATCTAGCACCAAATACTTAGGAAATACTAATATGACAAAGGATTAAATGTATGAAGAAAAAAGATTAACGAGAGAGAGAAATATGCTTAATTCTATACAGAGGGACAGGTTACGTCTCACTGCCACAAGGCTTGAAAATAAAGTAGGTTATGATTAATCCCTCAATCACGAGAACCAGCCTAAAGCTGTTTTCTGATTCCATCACAGCAAACCGAGTACTTGTCATACTAGAAGCAGACAGTGTCTTTTCCAGATATGCTATTTCAAATTATTATAATTTCCAATCTTTTACGCTCAAAGTCAAATTTGGGTAACATATATTCTCGTTTTTGAACATAGCTTTCATGACCCAGAAAACAAGGCAGGTAGGGCTTGGAATCATGCCAGGAATATATCATAACGAGTGCTTGCCAAAATCAGGCATGTCCTACTTGCTCTCAGAAGTCTCAGTTACATATTTGACTCACTACATTAAAAACTTCAACTTAAAAAATGTTTGGAACCAAATACATTTGGATTTCATTTGCAAACGATAATTTTCATTGTAAAGCTCATTTTAAAACGAATAATCATGCTCAGAATCAACCACTTAATATATTGTATTCAATTTTATTTCTATATACCTTTTTGTTTAGAACATTAAAAGAGTCAAATTAAAAGGCAAAATTTCCTTATATATTCTTAACATTTCTTATAGAGAACAATGTTTTAGACTTTATATAGGGTATATTACTAACTATAAGCAATGTGAAAACCATTTGCACGTTGTACCCACTTTAAACGAATTGGATTAAGTGATATAATTTCATGAAATTGAAATGCTAAAATTCAGTTCCACACTTTTTGTATGACAAATATCTAACAAGTGGAATTACAAATGAACTTTTCATGGAACTTATGTTTCAAGTAGACGCATAATTCCAAAACCTCAATAGATTTGTGCTCGGAGAGCTCCATTAAAATTTACAAGCAAAGCACCAAGAAAAAGCATGTGACAGAAGCAAAAAGATTTTGCAAAGATAACAACATACCGGTGTCTCACTTATGGACTTGTGAACTAGATCCTTCAATATGCCATGAACCTGAGTATGTGAACGAGAAAAAATCAACTATAATAAGGTTTTTGCATCACATAGTCCACTACAATTCGGAAATAAAATAAAACATTTCATTTTAGAAAATCAACATTACAAAATTAAAAAATCCACTATACCATAAAATTGGAAAAGGTCAAGACTGAGAGTTTAACACATACATCTTCATATATAGGACACTTCATCAAACCAATTCACAGAAGCATTAGACTAAATCATACATCCATGACTGCAGGAAAAAAAACGCATCTAGGTACTTGTGCAGTTATTGATGCATGTAACCTAATTGTCAAGATCAGCTCTTTTTCTAATCTTCTTTCCGTCTGTATCTTTCAGCCATTGAAATCAAAGAGACTGCTATTCCAGAAAAAGTTTTTGTGAAAATCCAAGAACTTCCAGTTTAACAGCCAGCAAGGAAAGTGCAAGGATTCTTTGGCTCACCTATATGGAATGGTAACATCAAGAAAGACTAAACATGAAAAACATTCCAAGTTTCCACCTAGTCTGACTCTTAAATACAAACGTGCTTTTAATTGCTTAGCAATTAAGAATCAAACTTTCAAGCACCAGGGCAATGCAAGAAAAGATAATAACAATTGATTTTGAAATGTAATAAAAATAGTATGTCAAATAAAATGTTGCGTTGTTAACAGTTTTCATCCATACCGCATCAACAGAAGCCTCAGCAGGACCTCTAATTGTAACCAAAGAAGATTCAATGAGACGGCGATATCCCTGCTCAGGAGCTATCAAATGAGGCTGATATCCATCTGCCTCAGTAATCAATTTTCGAATATTATCCATTGAAAGTTGCTTGTCAAATTGCAACCTTTTCAGAGCAGCTGGAAGTTGGTTATCAAAAACACTGTAAATTCTGTCACCACCAGGTCGCCTGTGGATGATATCAGGCATGTCAAATAGAACTTATTATGATGGATGACAAAGAGGTGAATAAAAAGAGCTTAAATAATTAAGGAAAAATCCAAACGTGATACATACACGCCATCAAGATGTTCCTTATAGATCTGATCGAAAAGACGACAAATCTCCATGATTGTGTACAACTTCCCCTAAACATCAAGCCAAAAATTAATAGTCATTACACGGAAGTCTTCTAGCCTGAAGACATGCTCAAGTTAATATGCACTATTTAAATAAAGCATGCTTACCCCAGCATCAGCAGCAATAGGCTTTCCAAGACGACTCAATTCAGATTCAAGTTCGGAAATTGTTTTGTTGATTAAGGACTGGATTCCTGGAATTCTGGACTTGATAACAGTTTCCAAGTGCTGAGAAAGTTACCCTTGCTATTAGTTTATCAACTCAAGTTACACCTATAGCAGAGTAAAAATTTTAAATTTGATGTTCAGGGAATACACATGGGAGATAATGATGCCTACCTTTGACATCATCTTTGCTAAGTGTTCAGAGCCCATTCTGTGTGCAAGGTGCTTGTATTCTGGGGTGTTGGCAAAATACTCGCGCTCTCTGTGACGAGCAGCAATCATGTCGACATTCTTATTTATATCTGCTTGTGAGCGGTTAACAACCCCAATCCAGGGAAACTTAAGGCGATAAGCTTTTCCTTCCAATATCTAGGCAAACCCAAGATGCGATTGAGAATGAGACAAGCAAATAAGAAAGAAGGCATGAACTACTTCCAATAAACAAGTGAAACAAGCATGTGCAAGGCTCCTCAATAAGTAGGGGGGCAGAAAAGAAATGAGGGAAGAGCATAAAAGTTTTCAGAGTTCAAAATTTGGCAACTACTATGTATCGAGGTTTGTAGGTTGACTTGGAAACAATTTAGGAACGATTTTGTAATTGAGACTTCATTCAATTAGAATTAAGGCCATTTGCAATATTAAGTCTTGAATTGAGATACAACAACAGAAATTAGTGTTTTTTGTGGATTTAAAGCCACAAAGAACACAACTTACATCAGCTGCATCAGTGCCCTTATCCATTAGATCTATCTTTGTCAAGACTCCAAAGGTTCTCTCTCCTGAAATTGTAACATGACAACAACTATTAAAAGGGATTGTAACATTGCAAAACCATATAATCTAAGAAATTTAGAAGCTTGCATTGACCATAGACATTTTCTACCTGAAGTTGATGATAATAACTGCTTGTAAAAGCAAAAAAATGCATATAGGTTACCTGTAGGGTCTACTTCACGAGATATTTTTATTGCATCTGATGTAGCAAGATCTTGATTGGCAGGTGAAATTGCCAGAATTATACAGTTGGGCTACATTAAAAGATTTAGCAAACAAAACAGTGTTATATATCTTTCATTTTACCCTTGCAATAAACATTGGAATTATAGAAACAGTATAAAAGAAGTGTTATATTGTGTATACCATCCATGCGTAGAAAACAGGAAATATACTAATAGAAGAAAGTCAATGGTCCAAAGATGCATTTTCCTACCAATTGGGCAAAGCTTTCTATACAGCAAAGAAAAAGACCTCCAATTTAAACTAGTACCTACGCATATTGGCAAGAATGATGTATAGTACCTTTTCAATGTAGGAGCGGACCATATTCTCTATATCTTGCACAATACTGTCTGGCTGACCCTCTGTATTGGATAAGTCATATTGTACATTTAGAAATGGTGCATGATGTTATCGGATATTAATATCATAATAACTGCAGAGGAAACTTCAAAACTTTTGAAGTCAAACAGCGTATTACATAAGTTGGCCCAAGTATCTCACAAAAATCTGTTGAGTACATACAAGGAAAGTATTTAAGCTTTAACGTTTACAAATAGTCCTTTTTTTTTTACTATTCCTAGGATTATCAACAACAAGTTGCAAATCAATTTTATCAGAATCTATGCAACTTACCCACTGCTACCTTTGTCAGTCCAGGAAGATCAATCAATGTCAAGTTGACAACTGCCAAGATTCAAAGAAGATAAGCATGAAGAGCTAACAAGTACAAGCACCATATGTGAATTTAGAATTGTAACTTGAACCCAAATTAACAATTTTAAATAGCTAATTCTTACCATTAGGCGAGTATATACTGAGATGAATTGGAACACTAGAAATTTGTTTGGTGCGGCCCGTCTCTCGATCAGTCTCATCTTGAATCTCCTTCCTCACAGCAGCTACATGATAAAACCATCAACATTGTACAGCAAACTTTGAGAACCAGAATTTTATATGGTGAAACAACATTATATACAAACTAATACAAAGATATATCTTCCTATGCATACAAGAGGCATGTTCCTCATATACCAAAACCCAGTCAGTAGCAAAGACATACCAAAATCAGTGAATCTTTTCCTAGGAAGATGAAGGAATTCAGCATATTCCCTTGCGCCTTCATCAAGCTTATGAAGCTGCAGTACAAGTGGTCTCCGAGTAACAATCCCTGCACAATATCGAACTCCACGCTCTTAATTAATAAACTAAAACTAGAAACAGAAAAGTGTAACTAAACAATATCAATACAATCTAATTACCAGATCCACGGGGCAAAAAGTCCTTCCCAACAATGCTCTCCAACACGGAAGACTTACCAGAGCTCTATAAGTAAACATAACAAAAGAATACAAAAGACTAAGTAAAAGCCTCTAGAAACGGAAGAAGAAATTACTAAATAAACGTCATTGAATCCATTATAAATTAAATAAAACAGCAAATCGAAGCAAAAGCTGCTAATTACTGTACTTAGCAACACCCCAGCTCAGATCACCAAAATGAAGCTTGTACTTTAAATGGAAAACACGAAGGGGAATCTAGGCAGAGAAAGGAGGATATGGAGGTAACCTGGCCACCGACGACGGCGATCGCCGGCAAGGAATCCCATAAAGTAGGTAATGCGCTAGCTTCACCGTGATCGCCAAGAGCCGTGCATGCTCTTTGTATTTTGTTAACCAACGAAATCAGATTCTCCATCTAATGAAAAAGGGAAAGAAATAACCGCAACTAGCAGCAACAATCGCAGAGTCAGATGCCGATGAGGTGGATCTGATAGGTAAGGCGTGAAGAAGAAGAAGAAGAAGAAGAAGAAGAAGAAAGCTAGATCCAGTAAGAGAGAGAGAGAGAGAGGGGGGAGGAAGTTTTGAAAAAAAGAGATGAGACTTGAGAGTGTTGGTTGAAATGTAAACCCGATGGGGTTTTGAAATGTGAAGGAAGACGAGAATTTTAGAAAGGTTTTATTAATTAATATTTAAATTTCATCCGTCCACCGAAGTTGACAATAAGTCTGACCAGGTTTGTCTCGGATCAGGGCCCTTTTCAAGTCCCAACTGAGCCTTAGGTAACACGCTCAAGCCCAAATTTGATAGGATCCAAAGCCGCTCGATTCAAAATTAAATTATTTCTTTAAAATGACAACGCAACGTTGTTTTCAACAAAATAATATGATTTTATTATATTGTCTTTCTCGTATGCTCAACTCCCGCATTATTCTTATATTGTCTCATTTGCATGTGAGTCTATCGGAAACAACCTCTCTATTATATAGGGGTAAAGTTGTGTACTATCGAACCTCCCCAGATCCCGTTTCATTGTGAGATTTCGGACTGGATAATGATGATGAATATGATTTTGTCATTATCTGTCGGACCTAAAAATCAGACTCAAGATTTAGTCGATCAATGAGTCAAGTCTTTTGTCATCTCTACACCAACCTAAATAATTTTAAATATATGGGACTTATTTCATCATCAAATTAATTTTATGTTTATTGGATTAGTAATTAATTACTGCTGCATTAAGCTAAGACTACTATTAATTAATTAATTTGAAATGGAATCCTTATATAAGGTAAGGTATGAGGTAATTGCTGTTATTAAGAAACAATAGCAAACTGAAGCTGCTGTGAATCAGTATTTGGTAGGAGAAAGGAATTACATAGACAAGCAAAGAATTGTAGTCTGGTGAGAAAGCAATGGATTTGCATTATTAAGCTGTAAGCGTTCCTCCTAATGGAACATCTACTAGATGATTGTGGTATACAAAGCATTTTCTACATTCATAACTTGGGTGGCCTACACTGCTAAATGCCTGCCTTAGTCTTGATCAAGGAGATCCATAGCCATAAGGATTCTTGCTTGCCCAATTCCACTGATCTCTACACATTTCTTCGATGCCATACCTGGCCCTGTAGCCAGTGAAAAACACATGTAATTAACATTTAATAATACGCTAAATCATTGGGAACAACACCATAATTGAGAAGTGCTTACTTCCATTTCAATTCCCGCTCTGCTTTTCCTGTTGATGCATAAACTATTTCAGCATCACCAGCTCTTCTTCCAGCAATTTGAAGAGGAATTTTCTGCAATCCAATTATTTCTTTTTTTGTATCAATATCAATTCCATAATGGATTTCCGTTACAGGAAAATCAGAAGTGTTTTGTTCAACCTTCCAACAGATAATCATGATTCTTTCATAGCATAAATCAAATATATGATCAAAGATACGGATGCCCCCGCCTTCTTAACCTTAAGGGAGCAAGAACAAGCATTACCAATTTGTTGCAACCATTTTCCACAGTAATATAAATACAATTCCCATGAGCATTTTGAGACATATAAATACAAAATTATACCTTTCCAGATGCCTTTTCAAATGCCGCAACCATCTCCAAAACTGACGTTCCTTTTCCTGTTCCCAAGTTGTAAACCTCACAACCTGTGTAACATAAATCCAACCAATCAACATATAACAACAGGAAATATACCAAATCTCCAGCATATACATTTTGATGCGATTAAGGTAGCTTTGATAACTATATATATGCATCATGATCAAAGAAGATAAGTTAAACCAGAAAAAGCTTGCACTCAGACTTACAGTGCGTATAGTTCAGGACACTTCACTCATTGTAGATCATGTTAAAGTAATGCAAATGGATTCTCCAGGAATCCACAATTATAGGATCATAGAGAACATTTGAATTCATGAATTGATTTCATTAAAAAGAGAGCCAACTATCATAGAACAAAACAAATTACAGGGGTGAGACTGGGAAACAAGGATCAGGATTCAAGAATTTACCTATCTTAGGATCAGTAAGCTTTTGCAATGCAGCAGTGTGGCCATCAGCTAAATCAACAACATGAATATAATCACGCACCTGAAAGTACAAGTGTCATCAAGATCAAAATCAATAGATACGAGGACCTTGAGCTGAAACATCCTCACACCATGGAAGAGTATTTTCATGACAGATGACAGATATAAAGCAACCCTATATCAGTTAGGACAACACCACAGAAACAAAATCCGGACCTAGGAAAATTCAGAGATCAAATCGCGGACCAACTTAAAAGTAACAAATGGACTAAGAACTTTAAGCATGAAGACGGTTGTTACATTTACAAGTTTCACACATAAGAGAATCTCCAAAATTTGAAAGGACCAGTAAAGCACCAATCATACCCCTGTTCCATCCTTAGTTGAGTAGTCATCTCCAAAGACTGTCAGATGCTGTCGCCTGCCAACAGCCACTTGTTGTACGTATGGCATTAGATTGTTTGGAATTCCACGGGGATCCTCACCAATATGGCCACTGGGATGGGCACCAACAGGATTGAAGTATCTTAGCAAAATAATCTTCCAATCAGGATCTGAACGTTGAACATCACGGCATATCTCTTCAATGAAAAGCTGAAAATAAGCCTTGTTAGACGAAGAATGGTATTGAAGGAGAAAAGTGTTTTTTTTTTCTTTTTGTAAAATTGAATGTAACATCAGCCAAACTAAACTATCCGAACGAAAACACTCTTCAAGCTCCAAAAAACTAACTAGTTGCCTAGAGTGAATATTAGCAAGCACCAATTGAGCATCAGGAACATACCTTGGTTCGTCCATATGGATTCATAGCAGAAATGGGGGACTCCTCCGTACATGGAACCTTTTCAGGCCAGCCATAAACTGTTGCTGACGATGAAAATACAAGCTGAAAACCATTTAAAAGTTACGAATATCAGGCAAATACAGATCCCCAGCCACAGAATGTGACACGCAAAAGAGTCTCTATACCTTCTTGCACCCATGAACACTCATTACTTCCAGCAGAGATACAGCCCCAGTGAGGTTGTTATCATGATAGAGCAATGGTTTCTCCACACTCTCACCGACTGCTTTCAACCCGGCAAAGTGGATGACAGCATCAAATCTGCAGCAAATTTGTTTGTCAAAAATAAAACTACAGAGCATGCGGTCAAACGCTTGGGCTACAATTATTCGACCGAAAAGTCCTCGTACTTTGTACCCAAAAATATCTTCTCAAGCGCCGGCTTGTCCCGCAGGTCAACCTGAAGTTCACAGCATAATTCCAAGCAAAAGAATAAGCCAGGCAATCAATAGTACATGACACATGACATGGTGCTGTAGGTGTCCTGTCCTGTCCCACTCCCACGTTAAGAATATTTAATAAACACAAATTCCATGTCAGGAGTTATGTATTTTAATACACATTATTGGTTCCGACGCGGGCACGAATAGAACGTAGGAAAACCAACAAATCTACCAGACTACTTCATGGATCTAAATCAAACAAGAAACTAATTGCAAATAGTTAGAAAACGTTAAAACAAGCCCGAATATGGTATTGTTAAGCATCGTAACAAAGGTAGCTAACCTTGTGAAAAGAGAGGTTTTTGCCATGGTCTCCGGCGAGCTCCTTGACTCTTTTAAGCGCGACGTCGGAGGAGTTATGGAGATTATCAACGACGACGACGGAGTAGCGGCCTAATAGAAGCTGAAGCACCGTATGACTCCCAATATAACCGGCACCTCCGGTGACCAAAATCGTATTGTTAGGCATCGTGATTGTCAGGAATTTAATGTATATGGGAATTTCGTATTCTGGAGGAATGTTGAAGAGAAAACGAGAAACGTGAGGAGATATTTATAAGAGTAAAGAGTCGGTGGCTGTCACTGTGAGAGTGGTTTATGGGAGGGAAGAAGCGGAGAATATGTGAAAAGGAGAAGAAAAGCAAGTAGTTATAGAAGTAGAACAATCAAGGGAAAAGGAGTTTGTTCCCGTGTTGTGTTGTGCCGCGTTGGTAAAAAACAAAATTTAAAAACAAAAAAAGGGAGGTTTCCAGGGAAGCAGGGAATAAAGGGTAATCGCCACGTGGCAGAAGTTTGTCTACGAAATTTCTCAAGTTTGAGATTCTCTGGTGGACTTTGGTTTTAAAAATAAATACAAGTGTAAGTAACTAATGACATATGGTCCAGTAGTTTCAGTGAAAACATTTTGAGTAGTTGGATTGGATTATTCAAAGCTAGTAACTTGTTGTGTTTCTAACCGACCATGACCTCAATTTGTTAACGTTATTTTGATTCAACATTTACTCCTAAAATAGAGAGTTGAGTTGACGTTGGGATTTGGGCTCATAAAGAATTGTAACTTCCCCATCAACTCTTCTCGTTAAAATCATTTCAATATTTTGTCAGTCTCATGACGTGAAACCCCAACTTTGACCTTTATCATAATAGATAATTATAGGGCACAGGAAGAAAGAAGATCCAAAACAATCTAATCCATTCAAATTAAATAATCTGAAATCATTATTTAAATGAATTTAAAAAACCAAATATTTGCTCTACTTCTAAATTTTAGTCTAACCGAATTAAACTGATGTAATATTAGTATGTCTACTTTATTTTTATCAATTTATCGCTTTTATTTTAGTTTTTTAAATAAGTTATTTTTGTTAAGAAGCATTCCGAATATTAAGCATACTATTTCAAAGCTATTTCAACATTACAATAACCTCAACAAGAAATGTTGCTTTTAGCAAGTTAAGCAAGTAGAAAGAACATGTTCTTTAAATTACAAAATTTCGTCTATACTTCATTCTTGTAGACAAGTTATGGTGTGCAGATTTTGTAATTGCTAAGGCTTTTATCCGATTGATAGTTTCCTTAGCTAACAGCTGCTTATTTAATTCACCTCCTTATAGATTCTTTTGTTTCTTTCTTTCCACAAAGAGTAGATTGTAGTTGTGAAAGTTGTCTTATAAAGTGCTCCATTTTTCATCTGATACTTAGCAATTTAGGTAATCCAATTTAGAATTATTGTTCAGTCGTATAAAGTACAATAGTCACCTAGCTTGTGCAATATTTTACTCAACATAGATTTGGAATATCTACATTGAAAGAATAAGTGATTCATGTCTTCTTTTGCTTCTTTACATAGAACGCATATGAGATCATAAGATCCAAACCACTTAGTGATCATTGATGACTAGCCAAGTGATCATTGATGCTTTAAGATTCAGGGAGTTCTTCCACAAGAGTTTAAACTATGGTGCATTCTTTCTTTCAGCTTGTAAACTTTTGTAGCATGGCTTATTGGTGAATATTCCACTGGAATCTGGTTTCCAGACAACTCTATCCTGAGTATTCCAGTGTATGATTTAGGGAAAATACTCTAATAGGGAGTTAAATCCTATGAAATTGCTTAACCATCTACCCTTATGTATGAGTAAAGAGACTCTTACATTAACAGGGACTCTATTCCTTAGCAGGGCTGTCTCATTTTTTTGAATTCTAACCAATTTTCATACTATACCTAGATGTTGTCTCCATTCCACAGTCTATGCTTTTGATGTTCCTCCCTGAATTGTATTCTTTCAGTAACCTATGCATTAGGTGTTGGAACCCGTATCCGCGTTGGAAACCTTGGACTAATCCGAAACCGGTATATTTTTTTTTTCATCTTATTCATCTTAAGATCCATTGTCATACTAATTTGTTCTCATGCTCCTTATTCAAACTTAGTCAAATACATGGTTCGGGTCTTAACCGGAGAACGAAACGAAAGAACAGAAACCAAAGCACAATTTCTTTTCAAATTCGGAAACAGAAACAATACGGAATCAAATCGAAACAAACGTTTCGAACTGAACAGAAACAATTGCAAATTGAAGGCTCGGAATCGAAAGCGAAACGAATGGAATCGGATAATAAAGCATGAAAACAAAATGAACAAATCGATGCCAATCGAATCAGAAGCAAATAGCAGAAGCAAAGCAATTGAACAAAAAGCGGAAGCAGAAGCGATAGAATCGAAGTAAAAGCGAAAACAAATTGAATTCACTCGAAGCGGATGCAAAGAGAACAAATGATTCGAACAACTTGTAGGCACATTTCCGACAAATTCAAATTCGTCTAAAAAATTTTACATTTTAGCAAGAGAGGGTAGAAAATTGGTAGGAAAAGCAATAGTTCGAATTTCGTACGAATCGGAGGTCAAATGAGAAAGTTATAAGAGAAAATGCAAAAATGACCAAATGAATAGTGTTTGACCATATGAATAGTAACCGGCCAATTTCCGACCCTTATATCTTTTTACTCCGAATTCCGATTAGGACGCACCATACTTCATTTTAAAGATCTTGATAAGTTCTACAACCTTTAAGAAATACCTTTCATTCAAATTTATACTCAAACATGCTCTAAAAGCCAAAACAAGGTGGCTGCCCATTTTTAAAAAAAATGGACAGCACCTCCCCTAAAAATGCATCTAGCCAAAATCCTAATCTATCCATCCAAGCACCAAACCTGCATAAAACCACTTCTATCTTCCACATTCAATCATCCAACCCAAACTTCAAAGGCAGAACACACTCTTAGGCTTCTAGACATTAGACATTTTCCAAACCATAAGGCAATTCTCACTCCTAAGCATCTACTCATATCTAAGCCATAAATTACAATTCAAGCTCATCTTAACTTTTTGTCATTCTCAACCATACAACAATACCTTCTTAGAGAACATACATAAGATACATTTCAACAATACAATGCAAATTTAAAACTCTTACATACATGTCAAAGGGCATTTAGCCCGATTACATCAAATCCTCAAAGAACCAAAATACAAAATACATCATTAATTTAACAATGCTATTTAAAGCCTTGATTTCTATCATGTAACTTCTAAACCAAATAAATGCATCGGAGTTGCCTTCAACCCGATGCGAAAACTCGGATTCTCGCTTGATACCTGAGGAGGGGAGGAAGGGGGGTGAGCACGACGGCTCCGTGGGTAACAGTCTAATAATTAAGCATAAGCTAAAACATGCATCAATAATTTCAAGTCAAAGGTCATCAATTTCATTTTCTAACAAATAGGGCAACTACAAAATCACCAAATATCAGATAACAGCACAAAAGCACATATCAGATGGTCTGAGTGATCCTAACAGGACGTACTACACATGTTCGACAAGCGACCATGTGTAGCCGTGAACAGAGGGGAGTCCGATTTCGGAACTCCTATGCCACTAGCGGGCAGGCGGGCGAAGCCTATGACAAGTGCGCACTTGTTAAACAGAGGGGATCACTACAAACCCACAAAATCATACATGATCACATTAGGCATTCTTCCTAAATCTCATATTCACATTCTTTTCCATTATTCATCAAGCTTTGCCACGAATGGCCATTTCAACAAGATACGCTCACATAAACACTTAATTCACATATTCGAAATTTTGATCACTTAACAAACAATATTACTAATCTTTACACACAATAGTGCATAGAATGGTACATAGTACAGATTCAAATATCACTAATAATCCTTTGTTCAAAAATTCACAAATCATAGGAATATCATTCACAAATCATAGGAATATAGCCTAATACTCCCACCTCTTATCCTTTGGCTTGCAATCGGATAACATGTCCTTTTTCCTCAAGTTCCCAATGCCTTAGTTGTCTTAATCAAAACATTAAAGCCCTAATTAAAATAAACACAATGCTGAAATTTTGTTAAAGAATGCAAAACTTGAATTAAAACCTATCCAACTTTGACTATGCCATTCTTCAATTATAACTATCAAAACTTCTCTTAATATAATCACTATTTCCAAATTCTCATGCCTTAAAGATACCTACAAATGCTGATTTTCTTAACCCTCTATAAACCCTCTTCTTTCTCATTTTCCTTCAATGCCTTACTTCATCTCCATAAGCATAATAATCTCAATTTAACATCAGATACTAATGCTGGAATTTTGTAGGAATGGAAACACTTAACTTGCTACCTTTCAAAACCTCACCTATACCTTTCCAAAGCATAAAATCTCTAAATTCCTTCTTCTCTTTTCCTTTATTACAAATACTAATCCTCATTTAATAAAAGAACTAAGTGCTGAAATTTTAAGGAATGGAACAAACTTAGAATTTAACTCACCTAACCCAAGCTATAGCATCAAAATACCTTTCACACTACTTACAAACCATGAATTACTAAATGATACAATGCTGGAATTTTAAAGAATGGACAAAAATTTGGCTTTCAACCTTCAAAGTCTCACTTATACAATAACTAAATCATAACCATCAAAACTTATCTCAATTTACTCAATTATATTCAACAATCTCATGCCTAAAAGATACTCAAGCAAATCTGATTTTTCTACCAACCTTTCTTCTTTCATTTTTTTCTTTCTTTTCTTATGAAGACTCTTTCTTCATAAATCATTTTTCAAACCAAGGCAAAATTCTAACAAAACTTATCTAAATAAGCAACAACAATTCAAAAATCTTCTTACTCATACCTTAACTAACCCTTAGCATCAAAATCTCTCCAACAGAAACTAAATCCTATTCTTTTCTCATTCTTGCTCAAAGAACCATTCCAACCATTTGTTCCTAACAACAAAACCATGAATTAAACACAAATAACCAATGCTGGAATTTTCTCAAGTCTCCTTCATAACTCTTCTTCTTTCAATCACCAAGCTTCTTTCTTACCTTCTAAACATTCTTCAACTCATCAATTACAACATGAGAGGCAAAACTATACCATTAAAACCATGAAATTTCAAACTTCATCTATGCTGAAATTTTTCAAACTTTAAGTGTTCCTCTTCTTTCCTCTTCTTTCCTACACAATTAATTCTCCAACTTTAATAAATCTTCATCAAACATACAAGAACCCAAAGATAGCGAATTCTAACAATAAAACCATAAATTCACAAAAGTTATACATGCTGAAATTTTTATACAATATGCCAATGATTCACCTTCACCTTACCCATATCCTAAATAAGCCATTAACATCAACACTTAGCTAAAGAACCAACAAAGAGTTGAAAATCTCTAACCTATAACAAACCCATACAAATCAGATTTTTAACTTAACTTCATAACTCATCTTCATTCTCTTTTTCCTTTCAAACTACCATTGATAAACAAGAAAGGCAAACTATAACACTAAAACCATGAATTTCTAATTTCTTAGCTAGGAGGAATGACCCACGAAAATTTTCTGATTTGATTCATCAACTCTTCTTTTCCTTATTTTTCATAAATCATTCTTCATACTACACTTTCTCATTTTCAATCAAGGTTCCAAACTCATTTTCTATCAAGTTTCCACATAATTGCCATACATTCAATCATT
>JANZLH020000421.1:3282183-3302099 GCA_026770325.2 Erythroxylum fimbriatum
ACTTCTAGGAAAGCCAAACATGGGAGTTGCACCATAATTTTTCAGCAGGGTTATTTTCGACATGTGCCGAAGTAAAAGGCTCGGAATTGGTTTATTCTAAGTGGGTATGCTTTTATGGTGGAGCATGATGCTATGAAGTATGATAATTCTCTACATTGAGAGTTATGTTATTTTAAGGAGATCTTCATTGAGATGGAGTGTGGTTGTGGGATCAACCAAAGTCGCCAATGTGAAAATTGTTGAGTTTGGCTCCTTTGTTGTCTCATATTGGTCGGGGACAACAATTGAGGCAAAGCTCTTGCCTATATAAAGAGGTTGCTACCTCTTTAGTTAATATACCAAATAAAGTCAAAGATTTGTAGTACAAATTTGACTCTATTTAAATTCCTCTTTTGAGGTGAGAGTTGGAGAATTTGTCTTGGATATTTCTTTGTGAGTGTATTGGTGTATTAGGGGTTTGGGTGAGAGGAAAAATTGTGTGATTGTAAGAATTTTCACATAATGGATTTTCTTCTTGTTGTTCGTGATTTTTTTCTGGTTTAGGAGTTTTCAAGTAAATTCTCTTGTGTTATTATTTTATGATATTTTTGTTTATTAAATACCCTTTGACCGTGGGTTTGGAAAATTTTAAATTCCTAACAGAATATTGGTAGTGAGGCACGTAAGTGAAGCATATCGCATCAAATAGGCGTTCCCCGTTTTGAGCTTTATACTATTCCATACTTTTTGCGCAAAGGATGAGCCAAAAAAGTCGGTTGAAGAGGTCGGTGTCTTTAGTATCTACAACTTAAAAAGCGTTACGTGCAAGTTCAGGACACGAAACCTCAAAAGTATGCACCTTTTAGGGTTCATACAAAAAGATGGTGGACACGCGTCGGGAAACATTGTTCCAAGTATACTATTCCAAAGAAAACATAGCTGGACAGTACTTCTTTGGCTTGACGTTAAATCGTTCAACTTGATACATGTAAACAGACATAAATAAAGGGTGTCTATTTTAATAATCTTTTCTTAAAAAAAATGAATAGACATAAATAAAGGGTTTGGGCCAAGGATCCGGAGTGAACGCTTCTCTATTTTGTACACATTATACAAGATTCCAACATTTACAAGTGAGAAAAATGGCAGTATCATCCATAAAGAGATACTTAATCGATTGTTATCATGATTACACAAGCAACTAAATGCTGATTCTCTCAGGTAAACCAGTAACCAATGAGGTCATGATTGTTCACCAATGTCTGCCACGTCTCTGCTGCTTTTCAGGCTATGCAACCAAAGAACTCTCCTTGTACACTTCCAAGTAAGCAAGAGTTGGTTTGTTCAAATACCTGCATTTCTCAAACTTGTTCAGATGGCACAGGCTGGGAAGTCAGAAGTCTTTCAGCCTCATCGTTTGCTTCAGCTTGTAGTTTCCATCGCTGCAAATGAAAGGAGAATCAATAATGAAAGCACAGGTATTGCTGTAGAGAAATCAGTCAAAAGCAGATTTACACAACTTCTATTGGATGGCAGGAATAGCCAAACCAACTTAAGTGTTCTAAATTCCAATTAACCTCCATGCATGATTGTTAGTAATGGCCAAAGAAGTAATGAAATGCTGGACCCAATATGGCCAATTAAGGGTGCGTTTGCCAAATGCAACTCCAGTATTCGGTAAAGTTGAAATGATGGGCTTTCCAAGTGCAGATTAGAAAATACAGCAATATGGAGGGCTTGAGAAACTGATACCTAAAACTTGAGTTTATTACTATAATTTATTACTATAATTTGAATACAAAAATATAATTATAACAAATACTAAACATTTAAATACTATTAAATTCCTCAAAGTTGACAACTACGCCAAGTTCTCTACCTACTTTAGAGATGCAAAGCACCTTCCTTTACTTGGACATTATTATCATAAGACTGGTAATTTTCAATTCCAAATACCAATTCATGAAAGAAAAAGAAAAGTTCACAAACTTGCCTCTTCAAGATTTTCCAGCTCCATTATCTGCTCTAGTTGTTCAGCAATGTTTTCCTGTAATAAAAAACCATTCAGTCAAGTAGTTTAGTAAAATTCTTTGTTAAATATGACAAGAAGGCAATCACAAGTATAACTCACAGCATTGCTCACTGCTTCAGCAGCAAGAACATCGGAGTCCATTTCTACCTCAATCTCAATCATTGAAGAAATCTGGCAAACAAAATGTAAATGTATAATTAATTCAGAGTGATTAGGAACCATAGCTAGTACATTGATATCCTTTTGCGCTGGGAGTCGGAAACAGGCTTTGGCCTTATAGGGATGTAGATGTGGTGCTGTGGGAAACAGGTTATAGTCTTATAGGGATGTAGATGTGGTGCTGTTTTATGTCATCTAGGGCACATACTCTGGCATAGCTGTCCAAGAGCTCAACCCGACCCTTGAGAGATTTTTCCAGGCCTTCTCGGACCCTTTTGACCTTAGTTCTCCGAGCACTGAACAATTCATAAAATTAGTCAAATGATAAGGAAATGAACTTTGACAACAAATTATACCATTCAGCAGATGCAGTATGCCTAAGTAAGACTAACAGTAGCATCAAGAGTGCTTTACCGATAAGATGGTTCTCCAACAGCAAAAATCTTGTTCTCCAACTGGCACATCCGAGCCAACAGCCAAACCTATAAATTAGATGCTCTACTTTGATTACACAGCTATCGGGAGCGAGAATTGACAAATCAAAGCCTGATCTTTAAGGAAAAATATTCCATCCATGGAAGCATACCTCTTTTTCTGCTGCTTCTTTTAAGTCCTTTATGCGGGATTGAATAACATCATATTGAGATAAAAGCTGCTGCTTGATACTGATCACATCCACCAACTTTTGAGGAAGCTAACACCACCAAAGATAGTGTATTCATTTTGTAATCTATACAATAAAAGAATTATATAATCTATATTGATAATAAACATATTACATCTGTAAATGTACATCTCCAAACAGAAAAAAAAAATCATCTAATCTCTTCTAATACTTGACCCCTTCACAAAAGGTACAATTGGCTAATGCGAGAATTCTCAGTTTCAGAACCCTAAACTTGTTGAGACAAGGATGCTTGAACTTGAAGTGGACACATTAATCGATGCATTTCCAAGTATTGGGTGAAGGGGCATCCTGCGTATATCTTTAACTGCCCATTCAATTGCTTGATGTGACTTTGCACCAAATGAAATGGTAAAATATTCTAATCTAGAAATAAGGATGACAATGAGTTGGTCCATGGGCTCAGATTCAAGTGCTTTCAACGGGCTGGCCCAAACCGACCTGAAGCTCACCTATTCTAAGCAAAACGACATTGTTTTGCTTAGAAGTTAGGCCTCGGGTAGGCTTGGGCCTGGACAGTCCAGATTGGATCTAATTAAAAAAATTATTTAATACTTTTAATTTTAAAAAAACTATTTTAAAAAAATTGGCAGAGCTAACCCATAGGCCGGCCCATTGCCATCCCTAACTAGAAAGATAGAATCCAGTTTAAAATATCAAGAATCCCATGAAGTATTGAAGATTCTAGTCTACAATGATACCATTTTTTGATAAAAATAAGAACAAATTTCAAGGGAGAGATTTTGTCGAGAATGAACTATTGGATAGAGAAAAAAAAAACGGTTCAAGGTAACAAGAGAATATTTCACCTGATTCAATTGAGGAAGTACAAGAGTATTTAGTGTAGCTCCAACACCAAGAGAAGCAACGGCAACAATTGATAGGAACTGAGGCAAGCTAGGATCAACAATGCCAGATGCAGCATCTCCAGTAGCCAGAAGAGCAAGAAATGGGATAAGTACGGAAGGGTTACGTAAGGATAACTTTCCATCTTTAATAGGGGCTCTTAATAAGACTACAGCTCGTCCATTTTTATGGTTTGTGAGGCACATAGGTTCTCCAGGATACGTGTTTGGCGCTCTTGGTGTAAATCGGAAGGGGCCCACATTTCTATAGACATTTGTTGGAGCTGCTGATGCAATAGTTACCCTCTCTCCTTCCTGCGCTGGCAGGTCAACCGTTTCAGTGGCAAATCTGTGTGTACGAGCCATTCCAGAAGGAGTCTGAACCTGACAAATAAAGATGTGTAATAAGAAGTCTAGGCAGAATGTACAACAGCCCATCAGTTGGTTATGGACATCGTGGACTAATCAGATCACAAGAAATTCCCCTGCATCTTATGAGATCATTCTAGAGTTTCATGCTACATTAAACAAACAGGCTTAATTCTTAAAAGATAAAACAATCTCAGTAAAACCCCGAAACTTCTCAAGTCCAAAACAACATCATTGCTGATAACCTAAGTGCAAGCACCGTACTGACGATCTGTTTGATTTCATCTCCTTTAACTACCTGAAAAAGGTACAACGAACATGATGCCTTCTTTTAATATTTAAATCAGGAAACATTTACCACAATAGAGTGAACAGCTGCAGGAATTCTTTGCTTCATTATTTGCAAGAACCTCAGCCCCTTTTCCCATGCTGGAAGATCCATGCTGCGTTCGGTATTAGGAGTTCCTTAGAAAAAGTCACTATCCCAGGATCAACATCGTACACAAATTTAAGTAGGCAACAAAAACAGTATTAGCATTGCTATAGCCAATGTACACCCACTTAAAATTTATAGACTTCATGAAAGGATTACCATGGTCATCTGATTCATAATCAAGAGAAAATTTGACAGAAGTTGATTAATTCAAACAATACAGATGAAAGCTCACTAACCTGATCTCTTCAGAGCTGATACTAGTAATGTCTCCAGAAACTAACTCATATTGGTAACGGCACTTGGCACAAGCTGCAACCTACAGCAGGAGTTTCAAGTCTACATCAGTTTATCACACTATCCTAATCAATTAATAATAAATAAGTATTGGAAGGCTGAGTTTATCATAAAAGGATAAAATGATAAAAAATGGGTAACTCCTGCTTATACTTACCATGAAAATTTCGTGGTTTGAATACAATTTTGTTTAAAAGACACAAAAATCGTTGCAACAAAAACGTTAGACAAAATCACCAACAGCATCTTCAGTTAATACCTGAATACCATTTTGCGGTTGTGCAACGGCAACAGCTACCATGCAAGTTGGACATCTGACAACCTTCCCAAAGGAAACCTGCAGATCATCCATTATAGTTAAATAGCTAAAAAAGTAAAAGCCTCTCTCTTCTTTCCAGTCCATTTTTACCTTCTCCAATAACTAGAGCAAATAAGTTAAACGAGAAGTGTAAGAACGAAAGATTGGTTCTTTACCTCTTCGCCAGGAGAAACTCCAACACGACATATATAATCAATGATCCTAAGAGCATCAGAAACCTTTAGTGAAGCGGAAAGGGCCTGAACTAATAACGTATACACGCGAACATCGGGTCTGGACCATTTCCATCTCTCAACCAAAGTGCCATTCTCACCAACTATTACGTATCACACAAATAAACAATGCCCATTTCATCCAACACACTCAAATAACCGTTTAAAGAGAAACAAATACGAAAATGAATAGCAAGAAAAACCTTGGTCGAAGCTGGAGCGCATGGCACAGAAGACAGAGAGAGCCAGATCGGAGTTGTTGCGATGAATGGCAGAGCTGATGATCAAACAACAATCAGGAACAGGGACGACACCGCCGTTTCTCTGGGACATTTGGGCTATTATGTTGAGCGCTTCGGCAGCATCTTTGGCAGCAGAAACACGGGCAAGCAATGCTTCGTTCACTAACTCGACGTTCGGGGTGTCACTCAAAGAAGCTCCAAGTCTGCTGGATCGAATGGAGAAAGTTGGGAAAGGGGAGTTGAGGAGAGGAGAGGGAGGGAAGTGGAAATGATGAGTAGGGAAAAAGCGGAGGTGAAATGGAGAGATTAATGGGTTGAGATTGAGCATCATCTTAAGCTAGAGAAACAGAGGAACTGTGTCTGAGAGAATGCTGTGGTCTCCGGAGTCGCAGGGAATCTGGTGAGTATTTTTGGTGTGGGGATGAAGAGATTAAGAACCAGTGGTTCCTATGACAAGCGGGAAACACTTCTCTCCAGATTAATAAATAATAATATCGAGTTAAAGACACAGAACCGCCAACAGCGATTAACTCAGAGTTAAATCTAATTTAAAAATATTTGATAAAATTAATATTAGTTATTTACATAGAGAATAATTTAAAAAAATTTACAAGAATATAAATATTATATTTTAGTATTTTTTAATATTCAATTTTTAATATTTAATTTCATAAAAGTTAAATTTATAATTCTAATAATAAATATTATTATTATTACTACTGGTACTTTCTTTCTATGCATTAATCAAGTTGAAGTTTATTTTTCTTTTTCATATTTTTCTACTACTAGTGCTCAGACTCAGAGAAAAGATAAAGGAATAATAAAAGATGATAACTTGAGTAATTTGTTATAACTTTTAGACACAATCGTCTTTTTGTTCTTTAATTTCTTAATTGTTAGAGCAAGACGCTTCTCATAGGCGCATTTTCAAAAATAGCGGATTAAGTTTAATCCTCTAACCCAATCAGTTGATTATTAAATATGATTATCAACGGTTTGACATAGTCAAACAGTCAAATACCTCTCAATCTGTCGAAAAATAGTCGATCAGTCATTTACGCAATAAGACCAAATTCATTTCTAGTTTAAAAAAATTAAAATATTTGTGATCTTTTAAATTTTGATTTTTTTTTAGTTTTTAACTTTTTATTCTCTTAAATTTTAGTTAAAAATAATAATAAAATATATACAGTATAAATATCAAACGTGAACTAATCAAATGCTATTTATATAACGATTTAACAATTGATAATTTATTATATTAAGTCAAATTAATTGATTGAAGTTAGGTTTAAGAGTTGAGTTGAGTTATCATATTAACAATATTTAATTAATTCACGTTTGATGTCTATATTACATATGTTTTGTTGTTATTTTTCAAGGAGAGTTCAAGAAAAAAAGGTGTTTTTTTAAACTAAAGACTAGAAGGGTTTTCTTTTTCATAATTTTAAAGATTTGAGTGTTTTTAATTTTTTAATGGATTGAAAAGTGACAACGAAATATTAATTTAATTGTTATTTTAAATTTTTAAAAAAATAAATTTCACTCAAGAAATATAAGAAACATTGAAAACAAACCTCTTTTAAGAACTTGATTTTAAAGGCAAAAACTAACATATATATGAGAATTGCGAGTCAAATAGTGAACAATCTCATTAGTTTGCATCTAATACTAAAACACTGATTAATATTAGTGTTTTTTTTTTTGTCTTATATCAGGGTATCTACCGGCGAATCTAGTGACTAATTCCTTCGCTGATTTATAGACACTTCACAGGTGGACAGCTGACTCAAGGATTTTCTTAATGATTATTTTCTTGATGATTATTGATTAGATTGAATATCATTTGAGCATCAATCCTCATTATAATATAATATTCTCGAAAGAGGAGGAAAGCAACGACCGGAAATTTTTTTATAAAGATAGAATTTAACCTTTTTTAGAGGAGAAGTACAAAATATAGTTTTGGAAAAATGTGCAATAAATTGACCTTGGTCAGCCCTTATGATAACATTAACACTCATTCGGAAATTAGCCTAAAAAGTCATATCATCCGTATTGTATTTCAAAACAATAACTATTGGAACTTGCTAACGAGTCCCTAATACACGAGTGAATTAAAGACTAACCACAATTTTCTATTTGCTTTAGTTAGTTTCCATTGCTCCAAAAACTAAAGACTGCGGTTCGTGAAAAATTGAATTGAAGATCTATCATTTTTCCTAAAGAGAATTATTTCAAATACCCATAGGATCATACACAAATGTTGATCAAGTCTAGAGAGACCAAAGATAATAAAACCAAAAAATTAATTTGGAGCCAACTCAATTCCATTAAGATGTAACTTAAAACCTGCATTAGACCAACTTTGTTTTTTTTTTAAATTAGAATAATTACATTTCCAAATTAGAGTCCAATTTAACAAATAATAATTAAATATAGATAAGCACGTGTAGGTAATTATACTTAGTCTACAGTTAGGATTTCTCCGTTAACTATCCAGAAAAGGAGTTGGTACTTAATTTCGTTTATATTTATTTATATGCCTTATTTTAGCTCTCTAATGAAAAATGAATGAATTCAAATAAACTAATAATAATAATAATAATAATGAGTTTAATAATATAATTAAGAATAAAAATTACTCATGTGAGGGAGGGTTATAAATAATAATCACCAGATGGGAATGAAAACTTGATACCCAACCCCTTTGGAGGGTTTAGTGGATTCCCAAATTTAATGGAATGAATCCATTCCCTTGGAATTGAAAACCCCAAAGCAAACACTACTTTTTCAATGATTTCATTCCTTCGTTCCCAAACCCTCAAACCAAACACCAAGTCTCTTATTACCAACTAAGGGATTTGAGTGAGCCCATATATAATAAAGACATTATATTTGAACTTAAAACTTTAAGGCAATAAATTATAAGTCTTATTTTTTTTATATAACTTACTTCATCCTTATTTTTCACTACTTCACTTGTAAGTTTCCAACATGAACCTAAACAAATTTTGAGTTCAAACAGTCATTGTTGAATTTAATCAAACATATTTTAACTCGTATATTTTGAACCAACTTAGATACTTAAATTCAAGTTCGAGATGGATCGAGCCTAAGGCTTTTAGTCTTCCCAGACTATCCCATGGCCACCTCTTGTCCCAAGTAAACTACATGAACCATACATGAACCAAACTTGATTAGTGCGAAGCTTAAATTTCTTGAACTTGTGGTCCAGCTCATTTTGTTCAAGGCCTGTGTTAACTAACCTCGATAAAAGGGACCCAAGAACAAGCAACTTTCCATCATTTCTCCAATTCTAAGCCTTTACTTTTTTAAATTTTGCCTATACGAAAAACTCTAAACCTGATGTACCTCCAGAAAAAAAGATCTAAACTTGATTCGACCCTGTAGACTGAGAGTTGCAGAGAATCAACTCCACAAGTCTAACAACTATGGAATTGAACAAAAAAACAGTGTTTGAAGAGAAAGGGGATGAAAAAGAGGGGATGCAGTAGAGGAATAAGAGGTCAGGTCATGAGTAAACTTTAAAAAAACATATATGAAAATGAAGTGAAAGGAGACAGAAGGCAGGACTCAGGAGGCAGGCTTTTTCTGAGAAATAGGTTGCGAGAATCTATTGGTTGAAGTTATACTCCTATGTAACATAAACAGTAAAAAAGATAGTAGGAAGAGGTAAGTAAGGAAGTACCATTACCAAAGCCAAAGACAAAAGAGAAAGGGGACAAATAAAGCCATTCATTACATCACAGGAAAAAGGCAAAGACATTACTTGAAGTCAAGCTCAAGCATGGCGTTGCAGCAGCCATGGAATTCCCCACCTTAGCCTTTTCTTATCAACCTCCCTTTGTTTCACTAAAGTCACAAGTTCTCTTCTTCTTCTTTTTTTCTACTCCTAGAAAATTATTTTTGCATCTCAACCCATAATTGTTGGTTTACTTCGAGTTTAGTTGGTTTAATTAAGTTTATTGAACTAATTAATATTATATTTTAATTAACTTAAATTATTAGTTATAATAAATTATTAATTTAAATTCTATTTAATTAGTTCGAATCATATTTAAGAGTTATTAAATTTATATAATTTAAATTTATAATGATGAATCTTAAATAAAATTATAAAAATAGTATTTACTATTAAGCTAAAATTAATTAATATATTATGTATAACATTACATTGTTTGATTAAACTAATTAAAACATATTGATGTAATGTAGCAATATTATCTAATAGTATTTCATCCTCCCTCGAATTTATTTATATAATACTCATAATCGAATTTAAGCGATCAACTAAAACATTATCATTTTAAATAAAATTATCAAAAAAGTATTATTTTAATCGAATGGTCAAATTTAACTTATATAATTTTAGATAATACCGGCCTATTGTCGTTCCTAACTCTTAAAAAATAAAAACCTATTCTCTATTACTTATATATTTCAAAAATTCTATTGTGAGAATTCCAATGCAAACCCTAATGTGCCTAAAGACACATAAAGAGTCCCATGAACTAATCGGATCATCCAAAGTGGTCAATTTGTGAAAACATGCATCCTTGTTAATCACAAAAGTAGCTGCTGAGATTCCAAATACCTATTCTATTAAGAAGGTAATCAACATTAGAAAGTATGGTCTCCAACAGCATTGTGACAAACTCAATGGAAGTTTATCTAAGGTTATATCTTAATACTAAATAATGTACCTTATCTGGTAATTTGGAGAGGGCAAGTGGGTTAAAAGATAAGAAAATGGCAATAATGGAGGAGAGGGAAGGTGGTAAGGTGGTGGGACCATAGTTGCAGGGCGTGGGAACGATGAACATGACACTACCTGTCGGCTGTTTGCACAGTACACAAGTTGCCCTCTCTAGTTTTCAAAATTCTTTTCTTACAAACTTATCTATTCTTACCACTAACTCTGGCTTCATCTCAAGCAACCAAGCTGTCTCTTGTCTTGTTTGGGTATGCCGTAGTTGGGTTTGCCGGAAGCACAGAAGCAGAATCCTTTTTCTATCACAGCCCCCAAAAACAAGAACACCCCCTTCTTCTTCTTTTTTTCCCCTCCTCCTATATCTCGTGAGTTCTTACCTATTAGCTAAGAGAGAGAGATATGTCGAAGACTGATAGTCGATTATAGCGACGATAAAAGCTGGTTTTGGGTTTTGGGTCTTGGATGTCATCTCCAGATCTCCCAGTAGCTGAGTGACTGCGAGTTAGGCTTGAAATTTCAGTTCTCTTCCTCCATCGCCATAGCTCATACCTTGTTTCAATCTCAAAAGCTTGCATCTTTGTAGGATATAAGTCTAGTGGAGTAAAAGGGTTTCTATATCTTCGTGTTTCATGGCATAAAATCATGGAAAGTTCCAAGGTGTGAGAGTTACTCTTGTTAAAGAACTGTTTTTGAGCTTAATCCTAGTACTGGTTTGGTGTTTACGAGGTTGAGGTGTAGTATAGTTATGGAGTTAAGGAGTCCAGAAAATGATGTGAGGACGTCAGTTTATGGTCATCAATCATCGGGAGTTGAGGGAAGAAAAGAAGGTAACAACAATGGCAACACCACAGTCAGTCAAACCCTAGATCACCACCATAGACAAGTAGGCTCACTTGGACAAGGAAGGTCTCTGAACCCAGATCGGAGTGCACCAGTTTCAAGGGGAACCAACACCAAACAGGTCGCAAATGTTAGATACCGAGAATGCCTCAGGAACCATGCGGCAAGCATTGGAGGCAACGTGTTTGATGGCTGTGGTGAGTTTATGCCTGCTGGTGATGATGGAAAGTTGGAAGCTTTGAAATGCGCGGCTTGTGAGTGTCACCGGAACTTCCACCGCAAAGAGGTGGACGGCGAGACCACCCAATTCAGTCCCAATTCTCGACAAAGCTCCCTGATTCACAGTCTGCAACTACCACTGCCATTGCCCTCCCCAACAATGTTGCATCATCATCCTCACCATCGATACTCAATGGGACTGCACACTCATCCCACCACACCACCAAACATGGTTCAGCCCATGAGCGTCGCCTTTGGTGGAGGAAGTGGAGGGACGGAGTCATCCAGTGAGGATCTGAACCCTACGGAGGGAATGGGATCGGCAGCAGCACCGCCACCACCGCCGTACCTTTTGTCAAAGAAGAGGTTCAGGACTAAATTCACGGCGGATCAGAAGGATAAGATGATAGAGTTCGCAGAGAAGGTGGGGTGGAGAATCAATAAGCAAGACGAGGAAGACGTTGACAAGTTCTGTGCAGAAGTTGGGGTAAGAAGACAGGTTTTCAAAGTATGGATGCATAACAACAAGAACTTGAAGAAGCAACCACAGTTTCAGACTCCGCCATTTGAAGGGACCAACCTTAGTTCATTGGAACAGAAGTGAGGTTGGTGAAAGTGGTAGCTGAAGATTTGATCAGAAAAATTTGTGCCCTTATCATATGTAGTGAAGTAACCTCTTCATTTTCTTCTCCAACTCATCAATGGATGCTCCTACATTAAGCTTTCTGTATTATTTTTCATTCTTCAGTTCCTGGTTTCTCATTTTCTCCTTTTCCTTTATCTACATTAATGACAAGAGTTTGGAAAGAGGCTATATTTAGATAAATTCACAAGAATACATTGCTCGTTACTATTCTAGTCTTCTTTGAAGAGGTGACCTAAAAATGAGAGGCGCATTGTTGGGATCATAATTGCATGAATACAAGTGGTACACATGGAAGACTAGCTTCAATGACCTAAACCTAACTTATGCCATACCCTTCGATTATATTTTTAAAAGGCATTATTACGGATATAATCAATATTTTAAAAACCGAATCAGAATTTAAATTAGTGTTAACTTATCATAAAATTGGTTAAAGATTAAATAAAATTAAAAATTTTAAATAAGATTGATATTACCTGTTGAAGAATTTAAAGTTTAATTAAAAATAACTGAAAATTAATTAATTTATTTTAGTTTATAAGAATTTATTAATTTATAAAAATTAACTGATTAATTAATAAATTTATCAGTTTTTAACAACAAGAATTACTAAAGTAAATCAAACTCAAAAATTAAAAATCGAACTAAAAAATTAAACAGTTCATGATTTTAATTACAGTTGAACTGACCAAACTGATTAGATTTTGTAATTAGGTTATTCAAAAATAAAAATATGCTAAAAATTTGTTAATATCAATTAAATTGAGTATGTTTACTTAACGAAAACCTAACACAAACTCTTCACCCCTCTACTAAAACATCTTCACCTCTCACCTTTGCCTCACTCCACATTTCATTTACCTCTCAAATTCTTAAACGTTCCTCACATTTTAATCTCCTAGAGGAGTAAGAGATCTTCGTAATTTTGTGTATATGCAAAATAAATCCCATATACAAATAAATAAAATATTTAAAATATTTTACATATCAGAAAGAATCTATAATTAAATATTTTGAGATTTTCGGTAAAGATATAACAAATAAAAACAACAACACTCAATACGAATCTCATTGCTCATCGGGATTTAGAAAGATTCAATAATACACAACTTTACCTCTAACTAGTAGAGAGACTGTTTCCAAATGACCAGGGCCGGCCTTAGGCAAGGGCAGGGTAGGCACCTGTCCAGGGCCCATTTTTATAAATGATAAAATAGGGCATATTTTTATCCTTATAAAAAATAAAATAAAACAAAATAGGGTCTATTTTTGACCTCATAAAGAACAACAAAAAGGACCCATATTTTATTTATTTTTATTCTATATGAGGGCTCAAAAAAGGCAAAAATAGCATTTTTTTTTACTTTGCCCAGGGCCTATAAAATATTAAGAACAGCCTGTAAATGACCCACATGAAAAGAAAAGAAGAGAGAGAGAGAGCTAGAGAGAGAAAGAAAAGAGAAAAAAAAGAAAAAGAAGATAATAATAAGAAGAAGAATAGGATGAAGAAATAGAAGAAAGTTAATACTAGTAACATTAATAATGCAAATATAAGTAGTAATAGTTTTAATAATAATAATAACGAGGATGACGGTGATGGTGATAAAAGTAATAGTAATAATAATAATAATAATAGTGGTAGCAACCATAGTAATAATAATAGTATTAGTAGTAGTAATAATATTAGAAGTAATACTCTTTTTCTTAAAATACCAAAATTACAAATTTTTAACCTAATATTTCAAGTAAGAAACTATCTAATTGTACATTGAATACTCTTATTTAAAAAATTAGAAAATTAAAAATATTTAACACAATGTCTCAAATCAGATTTAAATTAATATTAATAAATATATCAAGATTTTATAGTATCCCAAGTAATAATTAAAATTAAAGAAATTTCTTACAAACTCAAATAATATAATAGATACACAAAATATTTAAATAAAATATACTTTATAAATTACTATAAAAATAAAAATTTAATTACACTCTGAATGAGTTGGAAAAATAACAATAATATACTAGGAGAAATGTAAAAAGATATATAAATTTCACATTGAGAAAAAAAATATTAATTAATTTGATTTTAGAAAAATAATTTATATAAAATTTAATTTTTTAACATTTTAAATTTTCTATAATTAAAATATGGAAATCCTTTTTTTTTTACATATATACATGCGGTCAAATCTAGGCCTTGTGGTGATGATCCAATGAGGGCCCTATAAGAGTATTAAAGCTTGTCTATGGTATGGCCAGAGCCTTGGTGTCGGCCCACAACACTTGATGCTCTAAGACTGGAGCTGCCTCAGATTTCAGATTCTGAGACGAAACTTACGTTTTCTCATTTCATCATCTGTAACTGTTTATGTTCAAGAAATCCAGAACTGAAGAGGATCAGAAACTGCAAGTTTAGCAGACAAAAATGGCGTCCAGTAATGGACCTTTTATTTATTCAGATAGACGTACAAAAGGTTTCACATCAGAAGAGAAAACCCTTTCTTCTTCTTCTTCTTTTTTTTTTTTTTGGGTGGTTACAACCCTTTCTTCTTCTTTACGTATTGGAAGTCATAGCCAAAACCATTATAAGAACAATCCTCACAGTAACGAATCTTTTTAAGATTATGGAGGAGGAATGTTTTAACGTGAAACAAAATCTTAAGCTGCCGGTGCCTGAGCCGGTGCCTGAAATGGCGATGATGCTGCTGTCGGCGACGAACTTCCCGAGTTGAAACCGAAGTTCCTGGAATCAAACGTCGAATATTATTATCATCGAACTTTACGATAATCCCAGAAACATATGATAATTTTGCATTAATGTAAAGAACTTACTCCAACTTGATTTTGAACCAGTCAGTCCACGAGGGGCTCTCGCCCTTGTTTTCCTTCTGCGGCTGTACGTCAGGGTTCGATTTGCCGCCCATTGCTTCCTTCATCTTCGAGGAAGCCTTTTCTAAATCTAACTGATTCAGAACCTTACCATTGGAGCTATCTTCATCGGCGAACACGGATTGGATTGACACCAACACAACCATTGAAACAACAAACACAATCGCCATCTTCGCCATCTTTTTTTTTTTCTTAACAACCCTCAGGCTTTCCTTTTTCTTTTTTTTTTTGTTATTTTCAGTGTTGAGAGATTATCAACTTATTGAATGATTCGTGATCAGTTTGATTGTTCTTATTTATAGTGTTTTGGGGAGAGCTATATGAGGACAAGGTTTGGCTTTGTTAAGGTAAGGGCCGTTTGTTTCGCGGCAAAATATGATATTTTTGGTGAGCTTTGGTTTGACTTGTCCAACGGCTGATACTTAGTTTCTTTGGCTTCAATTGCGGCAGGAACACTAATTAGTAATTAGTATCGTAAATCCTTGTCAAAGAAGCACGTAACAAGCAATGAAATTGGCTATTGTTAACAGAGCATCGCAATTATTTGTCTTATTCAGTTGTTCTGCGTGTTAAACATTAGTTGCCTTTTTTATTTTAAGAGAGAATAGCTATTATCTTGAGGAATAATGATCCAAGATATAGTCAAACATTTCAACCCACACTTAAAAGCGACTATGGAGAACAGACGCTCGAGCAAGAGAGTGGGCACCTCTATTCCCCGAACGCCTAATTCAAGAAACAGAGATATTATCCCTAGTGCATAAAATATCCTTGTAGTCCGAAATTATAAGACCAAAATAGGAAAAATCCAAAAACCTAGAGTTCAAAGCATGGATAAGAAGTTGACTATCAATAAAGATAGAACTTGCTCGTAACATGTCATCACGAGCAAATAACAAACATTGCCGAAGAGCAAGCGCCTCCGCCATCGCAGGACCTCCATTGCCATCCTCGTAGCCCGAAAGTGCTAATGAAAAGAAGCCTTCGGGGGTACATCAAGAGACCAGATTTGCTTCCATACACAGCCTTGCACCCGTTGCCCACGGTCTCCCAAATCCACAAGCGCCTCATAATAAGTACTTTTTACTTAGTAAATCCCTCTTCTGTCACAAGTCCAAATAAGCTTGTCCGGTGTGGGGCTAATGCTCAAGGGGATACCTAGAATAGCATACATGTCATCAGTACTAAAATGACAGCAACTTCGCAGGGTCCCATTGCCTCTTTCCAGGGATGAATAAATCACATACACGCATAGCATCATGAATGGCCATAGGGCCGTCGTCTGGAGGGAATCCACCAGCCTTGGGAATTCAAGGATCCCTATTAACAAAGATACTTTGACTGTCTCCGACCCTCCACCTTACCCCCCTTAACAGCACTCTTTGAGTAAACAATACACTTTTCCATACTAAGCTATAGTTGGTACCCAACTGAGCTGTCAAAAAGTCCCCCCGAGGGAAATATTTAGCTTTGAGAACCTGATACGAAAGAGTGTTAGTGTCAACAATAAGTCTCCACCCTTGTTTCCCCAAAAGAGCAGTGGTAAAACACCGGAGGTCTCGAAAACCCATACCTCCCATCGACTTCGCACAACACATACGATCCCATGACAACCAATTGATACCCCTACTGCCTTGTCGACATCCTCCCCGCCAAAATTTATTCATCAGAACTTGGAGCTCAAAACAAGTAGCAGCAGGGATAAGAAAGACATTCATGCAATAAGTAGGGATAGCCTGAATGACATCCTTGATTAAGACCTCCCTACCTGCCCGTGACAAAAAACGGTTGTTCCAATTGTTGATACGCTTCCAGATCCTGTCCTTGAGGAATGAGAAAATCTGCCGCTTGCTCCGGCCGATTAAAGAAGGTAAGCCCAAATAATGACTTTGACCCAAAGTTAAGTGCACTCCAAGTAAATCTGAAATGGCCTGTTGAACATCTGGAGCAATACATGGGCTAAAAAGAATACCAGACTTACCATAAGTGATGGACTGACCCGAAGCGGTTTCATAAACGCCCAAAATGCGCTGAATGTGAGTAGCTTCAAAGACTGTACCATTAAAAAAGAGGAGGGAGTCATCAGCAAAGAAAAGATGTGAGATCCGAGGACAACCTAACTTTGCCTGACAGCCATGAATCACCCCACGCCTTTCACCATCTTTCAACAGAAGAGAAAGGCCTTTGATCTACTATGCCAACAGTGATTTGCGAAACAAACAGAAAGATGAAAAAACACTGAGCAGGCGGTGAAGAGACCAAGCCTAGGTGTAGGACGCGCGGCAACAAAATAGCTGGGATTTACGGTGATTTAGGGAAAAATGATAAGATGCAGAAAGCATACGACAAAGAGAGCCTTCTCGTCATAGTTGCCTATTTCAAAGTTAAGAATCTAACACTTGTCCACTTATTTAGGAGACGAGATCCTCTGTCTAATATTATGGTGTCTTATTCTATTCTATGAATCTCAGCAATTTATTTATACAGGTCCCGCATTCATTTATGTGAGACCCACGCAGAACCCACATAAATAAATGGCTGAGATTCATGAAACAGAATAAGACATCATAATATCAAACAGAGAATCTGAACTCCTTATTTAGGGGATATAGCTATATCGGTTAAGTTGCTAACTTATAATTATATTGGTATGGGTTGAATGTCTAATTATCAATCATTAAAAAATTTAACCGGTTTTATCGATTAAACCATAAAAGTTTTGAGTTATATAACTTTTTGATTCGATTTTTAACTTTTCGGTTCAATTTACTTTAACAACTCTTGTTATTAAAAATCAATCAATTTATTAATTAATTAGTCAATTTTTATAAATTAATAAGTTTTTATAAATAAAAATACATCTATTAATTTTTATTTAATAATTTCTTTTTTAGTTAAATTTCAAAATTTTTATAGGTAAGTACAATCTTTTTCAACCATATTTTAAATTCTTTAATTTTATTTAATCTGGTTTGGGTAGGTTAACCGGCTTACGTGGCTGCGGTTCAGAGCCTGGCCCAAATCTAAGGAATTGTCCCTTTGGTCTGCCAGGGTGATTTGTGGGAGTCGAACCCCTGACCAAAGGGTTTTGTTGGCGTGGAGCGCCACGCCTCTCACCACTGAGCTACGTAGCTCAGTGGTATGAGGCGTGCGTCTCAACGCAACAAAATCCTGAGGTCTCAGGTTCGAGCGTCACTACACCAATCGCGCGGTGCAAACCTCACCTGCTGCTACCAAAGGGGAGAATACCCCCTTGAGTCGGACCCGATCCGAACCAATTAGCATACTTTATTTATTACAAGTAACGTACTATTTACGAGTTAAGGGTCACGAAGACAGCCTCTTAATGAGCCACGAGGAAGGAGACGAGGGAGTGAAATCACGTGAGAAGATGAGCCTAACCAGGGAAGAAAGTTTCAAACATCACGTGCACATGAAACTGTTCGTACACGTGCCACTTGCCACTATTGCCAAACGCGAAGACACGTGGCTAAGAGTCTTAGGATTTCTAAGAACCCGTGTCGTCTTGTTCCTCTCTCACCGACAACTAAATTTGTCAAATTCTTTTTTTTTCCTGATATAACCATTTTATATTAACTCCCCGTTTAGTTAGTGACTGATCAGATATTTTTTAACTGATTAATCAAAGTCAACGGGTTAATTTTATCAAGAAGCCATTTAATTTATTTAGTTATTGATCAGTTGAATTGGTTAATTCAACTTAATCAGCTAATTTGTAAAAAACTCCAGATGTGCAGCGTTTTAACAAAAAAGCTGAATTACTTGTTTGACAATGACCATTCTACCCTCAATTTTTGACTGCTGTTCATTATCATTTATGTTGTGTTGAACTATTGCTAGTCACTTCCTGGCAAGTCAAAAATTGGAGTGATAACTATCCTTGCAATAAGGTTTGTATGTTTTACGAGGTGGGTCTTATTATCATTATTGGGTGGATTTGTTATTATTATTATTATTATTATTATTATATGTTTTTATGTTTTTATTAGAGTTATAAACTTAATTTTTTAGAATTAAATATCTAAAATCTAAATTACCATAAGAATATTCAACGAAATACTAAGATATATAATATTCATACCCTTATATTTTTTTTAAGGTTATGTCCTCATAAATCATTTTATACATAAACAACTAATACTACTAAACAACTAATTTTACCAAACATCAAATGACAAACAACTAATACAATCCGCTGATTAAATCAACTGATATAATTAACTATCTGCTAACAGCTAATGCAATCAGTAGATTAAAAAAACTGCTTAAAACTTTTATAATTTTGAAGAAGAATTTGGACTCACCAATGGCACTAGAATAGGCGCCGGGGTGATTTACATATGTGAAAATTGCATATACATAAACAATTCAGTAAAAGATATAAACTTTAAAATTTTAAAAAAAAATTAAATTTTAATTTTCTAGAAAACAGTTCGTTTATACATTAATAAAAAATAATGACGATGTACAGATAATATGTACATCAAACTACAAATTAAATGCTATTTAACGCATTTCCTAAATTTGAACCCAAATAATTAAACCTAATACAAACAAATAATTTAGTATAATTATTTTAATTATTAATTCAAATAGAATTTAATTTATTCAGATAAAGTTTAAAAATTGAATTAAATTATCATATTAGTGATATTTCATACTATGTATAAATACATCTTGCATTCATAAGTTTTAGTTGTTTGGTTATCAATAATAGATAAGATAGATGACAAAACTAAAATAAATCTTAAATAATCCTTGGAGGGGGTCTGGGTATATGCAGTAATAAAAAATTAAAAATAAGAGATAAAGATATTATTAAAATATCATCAAGTTGATATCAAAATATTATCTTGATCATTATTAAAATATTATCATTAAAATTATCTTTTACATTAAATTTTTAATATTATCATTAAAATTATCTTTTACATTAAATTTTTAATAATTATTTTATTTTTTTATATTGATACTTTTATTTTTGTAGTAAA
>JANZLH020000421.1:3337163-3347695 GCA_026770325.2 Erythroxylum fimbriatum
AACTGTAACTGAAGAAGATAAAGTTACATGTAAATACACTTGCTTTCCAGGGCACTATATTTACATAACTCCAACATAACATTCAACCTATATATTTCTTTTTATGGTAATTATTACTCTTGGATATTTTAAAGGCAAAGCCTAGATTGTAAAGACCTTAAAGGTGATCAATTGCTCAAAATTAGGGATGGAACTAGCAGATAGATAATAGACACATTTTCTATTATTAAAGGACAAACTTAATATAGATTTAAAGAGATCCAAAGAACTTATTATAAGGTTAATGGACTTAAGGTTTAAGTCATAGAATAGTAGTAAATTTTAGCAAATAAGAGATTAAAGATACGTAACTTACTACAGTTGAACTTGAAATCAAAAGTTTTAGAGATGTTAAGCTTGGTTAGGATGTCAATGTTGATGGAAAATAGGTAAGGATAATGGATCACATTTCCTAACTCCTCTTCATCATTTATCATAATAATGTAAAAAGTGATAGTAATACACTTGCTGATCTAATTGATGTGCTTATCTAGGAAGCCAATAATCTGCAAAGAGGAAAGCAAAAAATTCCTATTTGAAGTAAATCACGCGTTAGTATAGACTTATACAAAATGCACAAGAAGGGAGGGTTGAACTGTGTAATCTTTTTTGATGAATACAGTCCCCTTTTTTATTTCTTTGAAAACTTTGCTTTTTCAAAACTACTAACAATATCACGAAGTATTGCAATTAACTTCTAAGTACTTGTGTGACACAATAGAAATTAAAAGTTCGAAAGGTAGAGAGTAAGAGTCGACAAGCAGTTTTATCCTGGTTCATCCCAAACCGTGGGCTACATCCAGTCCTCGGAATCCTTTATGAGATTTCACTATACTTCACAAAAATACAAGTATTCTTTTCACCGAGCCTCTTCAGGTTTCTTACCGCAAGTATTGTTTTCTCACTTAGCCTCTTCAGGCTCTCAGCTTTTCTTCTTTCTTACAGAAAGATGTTTGCGAGCTTGTTACAGAGAATAGTAGCTCTCAATGTTTAGCACAATGAATACAGTGTTTCTAA
This sequence comes from Erythroxylum fimbriatum, assembly GCA_026770325.2. NCBI lineage: Eukaryota > Viridiplantae > Streptophyta > Magnoliopsida > Malpighiales > Erythroxylaceae > Erythroxylum > Erythroxylum fimbriatum. Next base: position 3,338,220 of record JANZLH020000421.1, read on the forward strand.
TTTTTTAAGATCTCTAACACTTTTAAAAATCACTAACTTCTGCAGTCTTCGACTCCGACTCGTATTTATAGCCTTCGTCTTCAACTGCTTCTTGATAACCGCTTCTTTCTTCTTGTTTTTTGATCTTTGAAGAAACAGTTATTCAGTTGAGTTCTGTAAATAACTCAGACTGATTATCCATCCGACATGGTATCGGGTCTTCATCTTAGTTTTTTTCCTTGTCGCTTCGTCTTAGTTTTCACTTCGTCTTAGTTTCCACTTCTTCGCTTCGTCTTACTTTTGTCTTCGCGCTTCGTCTTACTTTGCTCCGCTTCGTCTTATTTTTGTTTCTCCGCTTCGTCTTATTTTTGTTTCTCCGCTTTGTCTTATTTTTGTCTTTGCTTCGTCTTACTTTCTAATATTATCATTATTTGATTTTCATCAAAATTATTAATCGTAAAGTCATTTTGATTTAACACTATTGAGTGAATCAAAGGCTTTTGTGAAATCGATATTCAATTCATATCTTTTGATTGACTTCTTAGTATGATAACTTTTAAGCAGTTGTTATGCCAACATAATGCTATCCTTGATGCTTCTTCCTTTTATGTAAGCTCTATGAGAAGGATTGATAATTAGTGGGAAGATCCTCTAGGTTATGTTAGCCATAATCATGGAAATTATCTACTAAATGAAATTACACCATACTATTAATATGTAGTCATTTATGGTGGAGGGGTTTTATCTTGGGAATAAGGCAAATATAAGTCTTGTTTATTTCATTAAGGATATTACCTCTAAAGAAGAATTCATTTACCAACATGATTATCATTTCACTTGTGTATCCCTATGTGCTTTGGATTAAATCCATCTAGACTAAAAGCTTTGTCTAGGTGGAAGCTAAATAATGTATAATTGATTTCAATAGCAATCACCTCTTTAATTATATCATCTAAATGTTCATTAGGAAAGACACTTATAAGTGATTTTATAACACATCAGCGATAAGAAGTACTTGTATAACTGTACCCAAAAATTTCCTATAGTGTTCATAGGCTAACTCTTTGAGTCCACCTTGATACTGAATAAGTTTACCTTTTTGATAGCAGTTATCTTGTTTTTGTTCCGTCTTAATTGAATATCCTTATAAAAGAATCTTGAATTTCTATCACGATCTTCTAACCACAAGATTTTTTATTTTTGTCTCAATTAGGAGTGTAGGTTCTTTAGAGTATCATTATATTTTCTCAAAGTAGAAGCCTCCTAAATGTTAATACCAGGATCATTAAGAGGCTAAGTTGATAAATCTTAACACCTCATAAGAGAGTAAAGGGCATCAAACTTCTCTTAATATAATTGATTGCTTACTTCCTTTTGGATTTGAATAAGTTCTGAATTGATGGCTTCAAGTTTTGAGTATGGATGAAGACTTGGGATCTAACCATATACACTTTAAAGCCATTTTAAATATCTTAATTAAATTTCTGAGACAAAAGTGAGTTAAAAAACCCAAAGCAGCTTCTTCTTCTGATATTAGATACTTTAGCTTAGATAACAATTGTTGTATGGTCTAAGCTAATATGATTATAGAAGTTAGTATAGCTTTAGGGATATAATGAAATCCATGCAAATTTAACTAAACATTTGTCTAAATATTCTTGAATGAACCATCCACCTAAATACTTATTATTTTAAGTAAATATGTTGTCAAATTGACTTAGGTTAGATAATTTAAGATCTCTTGTAAGCCTTAAAGTATGATCACTTATATGTTTCAACTTAACATTAGGACTTAGTGGAGATTTCAATTGTATACTTGACTCTTTTGAAATTCAACAAATTCATTCAAGTCAAACTAAAGCTTCTTCTATTGAAATTCAAGGTTTTCCACATACATAATAATGATGTGAAGAGGAGACTAAGTTTGGATAATTCTAAGCTCATAATGAATAAAACAACCTAATTAAAGCCAAATTTGAAGTTGAAAAATAAAGGGATCCAAATATATCAAATCCAACCATTGTGATGCTCTCTATAATCTTAGAATGGGCCAACATATTTTTTGAAAAACTAAAGGTTTTTTTTTTATGACCTTCCTTTATTTTGGTTTCAAGTAAACCAATAAAATAAGGTCTCTTAAGGATAAGCAAGTCCTTAAGGACCTATACTATTTAAGCCTTTAGCATTCCATATGACAAAATTCATTAAAGAGAAGAGTTACCATCTTTTTTTTTGGTAAATCAGGAATTTGAATAAATCAAAAAGAATTATGTACAAGCCATAAGATTGCCCAGGGGGCAAGTCTCTTACCAATACCAAAAAGAATAGCCTTACCTAAGAACATGAGGAAATCTACAAAAATTGTTCCTTATGAACCTAAACATACCACAACACCTAGCCTATACGTATCTAACAAGCAAGATGACCTTGTAAGAAGGTACATTTTAACTAGAAACACAAACATTTACAGATTGACATAGCAAAGTAATAAATTAACAAAGTCAATCGTTTCTGCTACACAACCAGAGATTCAAGTCAACACTTCATGAGTTGAAGCTTCTTAATTGTGTTCTTCTAATTTTGCTGAAAAAGGTGGGATCTTCATTGGTGAAACACCGAGGATGATAAGGTACAACCCTTATCCCCTGCTTCTTACATCCATGTGGTCCCTAACAGCTTGGTCCTAAGTATGATATCTCCATCGTATGCTCGCATAATTCTCACCCATCCTTCCTTGTTTAAAATCATATAAATGCTTCTGATCTTTAAGACACCAACATAGGAGTAGGGATAAGTTTCTTACTGTAAAGAACTAGAATAATCTGCAAAACAAAACATCAGAGAAAATAATTCTTACCAATAGTTACCTTTCTTCGGTGTTTGAGCCGAGAAGTTCCATAACTTGGAAGACCACTTTAGTGTTTAAGTCCCAACTTCCACGGATTTTTCTTTGAATGTTTGGTGGTTTCTTTCGGACCAAAGGTTATAAACAATCATTGAGAGGATAATGAGAAGAAGGTTGAGGTCAATATTTGTGTGGTTTGAAGGGAGGTTAAACCAGCTTAAAAGGGCTTAAAGATTTGTCAGATTTGACAAGTGGATCTGAAAATGTTCAAGACAATGTGTCCATACTATTTTTGAGTAAGAATACTCAAAGAACAGATGGTCAATAGACTTATTATCCAAGAAACTCAAGGAGTAGTGATTTGGGGCATCTGAGAAGAGAAGTTTGTCCCTCGTTTGCAACTTATTAAGGAAAGCTAGCCATAGGATGAATGAATACTTAGGCTAGTTCTTTTATGCCAGACTTTATACCAAGGTACACAAACACAAGGATTGGGCTTTCTGACTTTCCTAGTAGTTTTAGCTTTACCAATGTTTGGTGTATTAATAGGATGGTGAGAAGACTGTATCTGAGAAATTCTCTTCTACACTCCTAAGAGGACTCTTTTTATGACTCTTATTCTTCTTTTATAAGATTGATCTCAATAGGGGGATATTTAATTCCAATCTAGGTTAAGTTTGATGGGCCAGGGGTATGTTTTTCTTTACATTCTTATCACCAAGTTCAACTATAGCCTCTTTTACCGTAGGGATATTTGTGATTAGAGCCATATCTTGAATAATGCTCTTTAAATGAACGATTTCTTCAACTGAGTTGATAATGGAGGTAGTACCATCTTACTTGGCCTCTTGTTGCTTCCTAATGATATCTACACTACCTTCCATCACATTTGTTTTGGCCTTTAGTATCCTCACTTTATTTAGACTCTTTGACAATGGCTTCTTTGTATACATTACTGATATTGTGGCTTCTAATAGGTTACCTTTGGAATCAGAGAGGGTTTGCCAAGTTCCACTTTAATACAAACATAAGAAAATTGAATTCTTTTGAGATTAGTAATTTACTCATTAAGGTTCAAAGGCTTGCCTATCTCACTTGCAATGTAACTTGATCTTAACGAAGACAAATACTCCAGTGGGACCTTGTGAAAGTTCACCTAGATAGGGATTGTTCATAAGCTTGCATTCTCTAAAGTGAGACTAGGTCTCCATTTTTGTAACATGAGTCTCCCTTGAACATGCTAAGGTAAGATCTCTAGAAATTTGTTAGCTTTTTCCTTAAAAGACAAATAACTCGCTTCACTAATTATGACACTTTCTAGTCCAAAACTTTTCCAGTTAATGTTAGCCTAATGGTGGAACTGAGAGAATGGCATTTCTCAAGGAAATGCCAAACTAGAGTATCTTTCCACTTCTTTGCCGATGATTTTAGTATCTCTCTATACACGAGGACCGCTCCACCCATTAAAAAGGGAGGCAAATAATGAAGTTTGCCGAAGCAAAAAGCATCTCCCACCATTGAGTTCTAGGCTTTCTAGGTGATCTGATATGACATCGAGGTTTGGTTGTTCTCTGAGGAAGCATTGAGGTTGCTAGTGCCAGAAGTTGATAGTGCAGGGTATGTGCTGTCGCAGCTGGGGTTAGGGAAGAGGGCAAGCAACGGTGTCGTAGCCTCCTGGGACAAAATGAATTTAGTGAGCTAGGCAAGAAAAGGAAATTAGGGGCGCGCCACCAAGTAAGGAAAGAATAAGCTTAGGAATAGAAACCTAGTTTTATTCTGTCTTATTCTGTTTCATAGAATCTCAACTATTTATTTTGTGAGATCCACGCAGGTCTCATGCGAACCTCACATAAATAAATAGCTGAAATTTATTGGACACAATAAAATACCATAATATTAGACAGAGGATCTGAACTCTCAGGAATAGTTGAATTTAGGAGACAGAACTTCTTAGCAAAAAGCTGGAACAGCTCTCACCGAGTGCTTACGAGAAATCATAGGTTCAAAAGTAATTATATTAGAACTTCTTGTATTGTTTCTAGTTTCTACTTATTCTATGATATAGTTTTAAGATTAGACGTGCACGTGTATTTCTTTAATAGGTAAAACTTGATATAATTTTTTAAAAAAACTAATAATTACAAGTTACTTTTTTAAGGTCGAAGAAAAAGCACTATATCAAACAGTGGTTAAATATGCGAAACATTTATCCAAACCAGATATATCCTACTTGCGGCCAGAATTAGAAGAGGAAGCGTCGAAATGGCTCTGTCCAGCTCTCGCCAAGCCCTTCAAGGGACTTTCTGTGGCTCCCAATTTCCTTGCCAAACTAACCTTCCCTGTCTTCCTCACAAATCACTCGCTACGGTCACCAAAATTTCGAGGTTTAGACTGACACAGAGTGCCAAGTTTGATCTCTTTGAGCTCATGGGAGGCAGAGGAATCTGCAACGGGGAACAGGGTCTGCTACAAGAGCTACAAAGAAATGTTGAAGAAGAAGTAAATGGTAAAGAAGCAGCTAAAGAAAACATGCATGCGTCAGCAACTGATAGTGTCTCAGACAATGCGTTCAATAAGGAATTGATGGGACCAACAGGGGGATTTCCTGGTGGAGAAAAGGGTCTGCAACGAGAGCTACAAAGAAATGTCGAAGAACAAGTAAATCGTAAAGAAGCATCTACAGAAAATATGGGTGTGTCAGCAACTGAGTGTGTCCCAGAAAATGCGTTCGAGAAGGAACTGATGGGACTAACAGGGGGATTTCCTGGCGGAGAAAAGGGGCTGGAAAAGTTTTTAGAGGAGAATCCACCTCCTAAGGACCAGTCTTCTTCTGATAAAGAGAGCGCAATGGTGTTCACTGCCTCGAAGAAGCCAAGGAAACCCTGAATTACCATTACTACTACCTGGCATGATCGCCCTTGTGAAAGATCCCCGCAGGCCGCAGCCCATATTATATGTATTGGATGGTTGAAAGAATCACAGATGGAAAACCAGGGGTCCTCTTTGAAGGAGGACGCTGGGATCGGTTAATCAAGTTCCGGCTGGAAGAGCTTGTGGGTCCTCTGGGCAAAATCCCGCAAGTCTGTTATTCTCGAAAACAATTAAAACTGATGTAAAATCTGCTTTTTTACTGTAGCTTCTATCGTATCATTTGCTTTTACATGTTCCTGACTTATTCCAAAGACACTATAATGCATCTGTAGATTATCTCACGAATGTGTTAAATTTGGACGTTCTAAGGAAAAATGGCTTGAAATTTCAATTGTGGAGTTATGTTTTAACAAGCTCCTTCTGAACCAAAAAGAAAGTCAGAAATGAGATCATGTATTTGAGAACAATAAAGATTAAAGCAATGTCTATCTCCTTTTCACTGAGCTCCATGAGGAAATCAGGTGCAGCCACCCAAATACACACAAAGCATTAGGAAAAAAGAGCACTGAGAGAACAGAGAAGATATAAAAGGGCTACTCCTACTTCTCTGTTTCATAAGCAGAAGGAACTATCTTGCACTCACCACCAATGCTTCTTCACCAATTTCAAAATATTTTACATGTCACAAAAGATCTTTCCAGTCACCTAGACCATTATACTCTCCCTAGCCGAGAGACACAACTCAGCATTCCAATTTCATTGCTATCTACTTTCCATGGAGAGTATTGAATTAACACCCATCAACCTGCTTAGTAGCTCTATTTCCGTTTTAAACTCGGGCATGTAGTAACAGTAATGAACTTAAGCAAATAACACTTAATCCGAAGATCCGTCAGAAATCATCTTGAGCCATCCGCAAATCCTTAACACAACCCAAATATATCATCTATCTCGACGCTTCATTGGTAATTGAATGGTAGAATTAACAGTCTGCAACACACCATTCATCACAGCCATACCAATGAAGCCAGTGACTACAAAACAAGAAACAGCCAAGCAGTTATACATACGGAGTTAGAAAAAAGGTGTCTCATGTGAGATTAAGGATTGAGAAAATGCTCTTACTTCTCTTCATTTCTCTCTTCTTTAACTGACAGCCTCCAACATTCCAACAACTTACCATCTTTCCAACCAAACAGCCCGCAATCTAGCCACCTAAAACTAGACAAAACACTCGAACCAGACAACCTAATGGCCACACAAAATCCAAGCTTCACAGAACAACAACAAGAAGATCAAACCAACACCCTCAACCTTGCAAACTTTCCCCCTATTCCAAGTGCAAAACAACCTCAAGAACTTAGAGAGAACTCGTGTAAGTCTTCATGGAGCTTGGTAGTTGGAGGTTCCAGCTCCTTTGGAAACCTGTGCTTCATCCAGACTGAAGAGGTAGTGTCACCCCTTATCGAAGCATTACAAAAGGGTGCTAAGAAGTTGAATACTGCAGTGGTGGGTTACTTCATGGACAAGACGCTGGCATATCCAGTGGTGCATAGATGGGCAAATGCAACATCAAAAAACCAAGGACTGGTAAGTGTCACGGTAAATGAGGGTGAGTTATTTGTGTTTAAATTTACTTTAGAGGAAATGGCTCAAAAATCAATGGGTGGAGGTCCTTGGCACATCCCAATTTTCCTCAAGAAATGGCATCCAGGTGTTAAACTAGATAGAAGAAAAATGGAATAAGTGTCTATATGAGTTAATTTTCATAAAATACTACTTAAATATTGGTCTATAGAGGCATTGAGTTACCTTGCTAGTGAACTAGGGAAGCCTTTAAGAATGGATGAGAACATTGACTTAAAGAAAAGGATATGGTATGCTAGAATATGTGTTAAAGTGAATCTAGAAAATAAAATGCCTAACACATTAGCAATTATGAAACTAAATGAAGAGGGTGGCTTAAAGGAGGACATTATCAAGGTGTCCTACATGTGGAAACCAAAAGCAAAGGAGGTCAAACAAGTTTGGATTCAAAAGGAGGCAAAAGAGGGGAAAGATCAAGGAAACAATTCTATAACTCAACAAGAAGATGGAGCGTGGAATAGGTGAAGAAGGACACGGATGCAACCAGAACACCTGAAGGAAAAGGTAAGATGAAAAGTGCAAAGCAAATTGAACAAATGATGGTGAAAAATGAACTAGATAACACACCTATACAGGAGTTAGGGGAGATCTCAGGAGTTAAGCAAACCCTAATGGAAAGCCCTACAAAAGGAAGAAGAAGGTCTAAGAGGAAGAAGTCAAGTATAAAGAAGTGAACATGAAAGGGTTAATATGGAATGTTAGAGGCCTCAATGGCTTGAATAAATAATTAGTATTGAAAGAATTTGTTAATAGTGGAAAACCAGATTTTGTTGAAGTAATATAAATTAAGATAAAAAGAGACCTAGTAGAGTTCATTGACAGAAGTTGGAGAATTTTGACAAACCATAAATTACCAACAACACAATGTATAGTAAAAATCTCAAGGTCTTTCAATTTTAAAAGCAAATGGATGATAATTATGGAGCTATAGCTTTCATTTCGCTTGTTTGATAGTATATACTTGAGCAACTTCACGTACTTGGGCATGTGTTTAAAAGCTTTCACAAAAGATAAGTTGATTTACAATTTCTTTAACTTCTCCAAGAACTTTGCAAATTTCACATCCATTTGATTCTTATGCATCCACTGTGAGAGTGGAATCCTTAGTGTATATGGTGGGGGAGGAATATATGGAGTTTCCTCTTTCTTCTCTTCTTTTCTATACTTTTTCTCTTATTCTTCTACTTGGTAGGATTTAGCTTTCTTTTCAGTTGGTTCTTCTAACTCTTTCTTACTCATAAATGTGATAGCTTTTAGTTACTCCCTTAGATTAGGCTTTATATTACTCGGGAGACTCCCCACCCTTTGTGTAGATAATGCATTGGCTAATTGAACACTTAAACCTCCAGATTGTAAATAGAAGATGCATAGTTCTTTGCAATGTGAACGGACTTAGTTTCCATCCTCTTTGGGTCTCATTTTAGCTTGTGAATTTGGAATTCAACACATCCATCAACTTATCTATCTTTGATTCCAATGAATTGAGCCTATCTTACTAAAATCTTGGTGGGCCTTGAGCTCTTATTGGATTCCCTGCAGCATTGTTAGACCTAGGATTATAAGTATTGGAATAGAGATTACTACTACCCCAACCATATTGTTCTCCTATGAACTTACGCTACTCCATATTGGTATTTTCCACCAAGAAGAAATCATTTGAGACAGGACTTTCTAGTCCATATAATTTGCATTCGTGCTTAATTTCCCTGAGTGGGCTAGAAGAAGTGGCTTTTAGGATACTTAATTGTTTGGCCAAGTTTCCTACTTTATCCTATAACATGGTCACTAAATCCACAGCAAGCACTCATTTATGATCTCTAAAGGTTGATTGTTTTTCACTCCTCTCTACCATCTCTTTCACTAAATCATATGCTACGTCAACTGCTTTCCTCATTAACAAACCACTAGTTGCTACATTTCTGGTGCCTCAAGTGGGTGGATATGTGTTGCACCTTAGGTGACCAGGCTAGCATGATGGATGGGAAATTTTAATAGACTAACACCGATGCTAGAGATGACAACCATGGAAGCACTCAATGTTGGACCAATGGTGGTTGACAATAATGTTTTGATAATAATAAAATACATAGAATTGGTTAAGAAATTATTTCAGGTGATTTGGATTGCAATTCAG
>JANZLH020000421.1:3418872-3434555 GCA_026770325.2 Erythroxylum fimbriatum
TTTTTAAGTTTTATTTAATTTATAATTATTATTAAGAATAAAATATTTATTATTATTTTAAAAACTTTGAAAAAAATGGGGGGAAGGATAGGTAGGAGGAAGGGAAGGAAATTTTGAAAATTTTGCAAAAAAGTCCCACAATTTTTTAAAATTTTCGGTGCCGGCCGGTATTTGACCAGTATTTTGAATACCGGCCGGTACCCAAGACGAGATCCGGGTACCGTTTTCCGGCCGGTACCGGCCAGTACGGTACGGATCTCTAAATGTTGTTCTTACTACATATTGAAGTCAAATTATAGCAATAACGAAATTAATAGCAATAATTGCCATGATAAGAATAGGAATATTATAAGTTGAAAAAAATTATATTTTATGGAAGATCGGTAGATGACTTGAGTAAAAGTTCCTTACATTCTCACTACAATTTCAAATAACTTGTTTTATACTGGTTTTCTTTAGAATTCCAGTCAAAATCAAGTCCATAACAAGATTTATCTCAATTTTCAAACGTTGAAATCAACTATATTATTATGACCCTTAAAACCAACAAGAACAGTACTGTAAAAGTTGGACAGCCTTGTTTGATTAGTAGCGAGCAAGTTAGATATCTTGGTCTTTATCCATCCCCCATGAGAAGACCATGTCCTCCATACTAGGAGGGGATGATTTTCTTGTTCCAGGATTAGACATAGAGTGGTCTTGAACTACCTTGGGAGCTAGCTGCATACTACTTCGAAGGCGAGGCATAAAGGGAACGAGAGAGGATGATGCAGACATGAAGGTTGGAAGCAACACGAGAAAACAGTATATTCCAGAAATAGAATACTATCCGCGATTTCAGTTCGATCATTCATTACAACAATAAATCACTTTCATGTTTATAAACATTAAGGGGAAAATTAATTAATTACGCGGTATTTGGTATTAACTGTATGAAAACACATGCAAATAGAGTATGTACAAACAAATAATAGGAAAAAGGCCCTGCTTGGAAGGAGATCATTTGATTTAGTCAAATCCCTTTTTATGGCTTGCTTGCATCCTTGTACATATTGTCGATAACATTCTGTAGTTAAAGCATACCGTTAGTCAGAAGAAAGGGAAGGTTGCAAGAATAGATATGAGATACCGATTGCTACAAATAAAAGCTACCTGATAGTATTTGAGAAACTGTGGTCTTTTCTTCTTATAGGTTGGAGTAAGAAGATCACGTTCTATGTCGAAAGGTCGGGGATCAAGATGAATAGCCTTTATAAACTCAAAGCCTTTCAACTGCCAAAAACAACAGTTACGATTAAATAAGTAACTATATTAGTCTTCAAGTCAAAAGCACTGAAAAGTATTCACCTTCTTCTCTTTTCCAATCTTTGCAAGCTCTCCTAGTACGTATTGCTTGGCATTTGGATTTTCACATAGTGATTTAAAGTCCCCACTCACACCGTTTTCCTGAGCCCAGCGTTCAAGTGCTTGCTGATTAGGGTTAACAACAGCAACTAGGAAAGATTCGAAGCTGTTACCATAAACCCATATCTGAAATATAAAATAGTTTTATGTGTTAGACAACATAGAAATTGGATCAGTACTTTGCTAAGCATTTTATCAACAAGAAAGCATGCAAAATGAATACAACAAAATCAAAAACCAATAGGCAGCAAAATATTGTCAAACCAGCACTGATAATACTAAATGTTCTCCAAAGACGTACTGAATCAATATCAGATACAAGACCATAAATATTCTCCAGGTTCTCAACCGCAACATATTCCCCTTGTGAAAGTTTAAATATGTTCTTCTTACGATCTATAATTTTCATGCTTCCATCTGGTTGCCATTCCCCAATATCCCCTGGAGCAAAAATCAAATTTTACACGGCGAGTTAAAAATAAACCAAGAATAGAAAGTTAATTACCCACCAAGAATAGTATGATACAAACCTGTATGGAACCACCCATCAATGAGGACCTCTTTTGTGAGGTCCTCACGTTTGTAGTAACCTGAGAACAGGGTATTTCCTCTTATACAAATTTCTCCACGTGGTGTGCTTGCACGGGCATCATAGTTCATCTCAGGAACAGATTCTAGGCAAATATCCACATTTGGTAAAGGTGGGCCCACAGTGCCAAGCATTGAGATCTCATTTGGCAGAGAGACAAAAGTGCCAGCGCAGGTTTCTGTCAGCCCTGCAACACCAAAAGTATAATTTTCTTTTTTTAGCCCTGATGGCAGCAAAACGTGAGTGAGTCGATGACAAAAGGAAAAGTGAAAATTAAGATGCTGCATTGCAGAGTTTATTTGAACTGCATACCATATCCCTGCAGTACATGAGCACAAGATACCACCCTTAAGAAAGCTTCAACATGGGTAGCAAGAGGTGCTGCTCCAGATAGGATAAGCCGTACATTTCCTCCTAACCCCTGCCTTACCTGAGGATGACATAAAACTAATGAATTCTCAAAATATAAGCACAATTTCATCGCACCCAATAATATGATATAACAAGTTCTGCCAAAGGGAAAGAAGGAAAATTACCTTGTTAAAGACAACTTTGTCTGAGAGTGGAGATGCATCAAAATGTGTATTTCCTTTTTTCATATAATTTAATTTGCTGCCAAATTAAGTTAGAATTTGGTGTTTGTCAAAACATGGAAAATTAATAACAGCAAATGGAGAAACAACCAGATAACCACTTAGTTAGATAAAATAAAACTGATTTAAAACTGTATCAGACAAGTAAAAAGAATTCACAAATGTGAGCCAGAGATATGCAGTTTAATAAATTTGATTGTAATGAATAAGAATACAAAGAAGATAGTATTGTTTTGTTTTTACTTTTATGTTTTTGTGAAGGATTAGATAAGAACATTTAACATACCTTGAAGGAAGAGAGCAAAAATGAACATTGTTATATATCATTTTACCTAAATGTCTTGGACTATAAAATCCAACTTACTAGGAGTACGCCACATTGAATAATGTCTTCTTTAACAAACCCCCTGCAGCAATCTTCTGAGTCAAACCTGTAAATGCACAAAGCATGAAAACAGATCCATCTCACGATACAGAGTATTTGATGAGAGTAAAATAACATAGAAAACTATTTTCATCGCATTCAGCAGTTGACAAGGTTACAATAAACGAAGGATCACAAAGTGTAATTCTTTAGCATTGTCATTCCTTGGCATATCTGTGCCAAGTTGGGAAGTTTCTAACCTAGTATTCATGCCTCAGAGAAGCACTCCAACCATAAATAGCATCATGACTAGTGAATCAAACACAAGAACATGAGTAATGCCGCCTCGTTCATCAGGGGATAGTAAAGGATACATTCACTTTTTTCCAACTGGACAATGAGTGTTTTAAGTACTCATCCAAGGAGGCAAAATAGTACTATCTTAAGGTTTACTTCCATCAATATGTACAAAAGAATAACAATCATAATCAAGATAGCATCATGGTCAGGAGTTTTACCTGAATATATTCTATCTAATACACGTGGCACAGCACAGAAAATAGTTGGTTTTAGCTCCCCAATATCTTCAAGAAGAAGTTTTACATCCTGAAAACATGTACTATTTAGTAATCTAACCTTATTGCGAAAACATGGTAACCATCCATTCACACTTAACATAAAATCAATCTCAGTGATGGTTACCATATAAATGGTTTTTGAGTGTTATGATGCTTACCCCTCGCCAAAACCCTATGGAGGCACCTTGTGATATAAAGAATTCCTCAATTACTCGATCAAAGATATGAGCAAGAGGTAGATATGACAGATAGACATCCTCAGTGGTCAGCTGTAAAATTGATAGACAAGGATTTAATTAGACATGAACTCTCATTTAAAAAATGTAGTATGAGAACTTAACAAATGCACATTGTTCACAAGCCAGTTCAGGGTCCAAAAATAACTACACTTTTGATTGTATACTCACAAAACCTAGGATATGACCAAGATAATCACCTTTTCATTAACATTTTCTAGCAGTGCCTTCACACCAGATACAATAGTAACAATGCTATCATTTGAGATCATTACTCCCTTGGGATCTCCGGTTGTTCCACTAGTATACATAATTGTACAAATATCACTTTTCTTTTTCACTGGGAGATCATAGTGTTTATCCTCACCCTGTCACAACATAGAATGGTCATTTAGTTTCATCCAAGGATCAATCAGGAGTAATAACTAAAAAAAAGGTGAAAAACCAAAAAGCTAGAGCAATTTTCCTTAAGATAATTATTAAAAGGAAAATAATGAAGCTAAAAAGTTAAGAGCAATTTTCCTTAGTTTAATAATTAAAAGGACAATAATGAAGCTACTGATATCCAATGGATCAGAACACCTCAACTGTGTCCCAATCTCAACACTGTCTTGTTTAGTTGAGATATTACTAAGATGGAATCCATTTCCAAGTGCAGTAGAGAAAAAATAAGAAAAATGAAAAACATGAAGCAGAGTTTAAGAGACAGTGCAGGGTATTGACCCAGGGGTTAAGGGGCAAAGATTCAAGTAGATTGACCTTAAGGTTTTGTAATAAATAAAAGGTTGAAAAGAAAAGATATCAAATCATATGAGTGCCAAATTAGCTATCCCTGCCAAATGAAAAAGAAATGAAAAACTAACGAAGACATAACCAAGTGATTACAAGATAAATATTAAAAAAGCGCAAGATTGCAATTAGATATACATAAAGTTCCTAATCTAATAAATTAGGGAGTTTTGAACACTCTTAATATGAGGGCTGACTTTTGTTTAAATAAATTGTATTACCTCTCTAAGGAGAGCTTCCCCATTTATTAAACGTTAAAGACATTTAAGAGACCTTAAAGGCTATAAATGGCAATCTGAAAAAGTTTTCATTCTCAGATGGAAAGATTGGCAGTAACAAGAGGTGTAAATGGGATCTACCATTCTAGAACTGCAGGGTACAAGATAGGGCTGAACACAAATAATGTCAATGAAGAAAACATTTTCTTATTCTAATAGCTATCTCACCACTCTCCCTCTCCCTCTCATTCAAACCTACTCTTTGTGGTCTTATACAAGCAAAGTGTTCTCTTCTGGGTTATGCCGTTGGCTTGTTAAAGTACAAAAGCACAAGTTCCTTCCATTTGTCTTCTTATTTTCAATTGGGTTTAAATATTAAAGAGATACCAATGACAATGCATGACAACTGAGATGAGGCAGAACTATTGCGACGGATGTTAAATGCAATGGATGATGACGTATGTGACAAGGTAGAACACAACCAATAAGTATGGCTGACAACCACTGAAGGTAGGTTATTTGATATTTGAAAATTGGTAGCATAACAAATTGCGGAATTGTGATTTGGGTAGAATTTCATTTCTATAAAGTTTCTTGTTTTGGAAATCACATCAAGCATTCTTTTGAGAACCATAGCTCCTCTATATAGGATATTAACTTTGTGTGAATTTAATGAAAAGAAATAGAGAATTGCCTATTGAACTGAGAGGGATTTGCCACCCAATTCAACTGTGACTTTCCCAGATGGGTTTCTGTATGCTAGTTTTCGCCCGTGAATAGACAAGGACTCCATATCGATCTTGGGTTTCCAAATTGATATAGATGGACTGGATCAGGTCTTAGAACACTAACAAGAACTAATTGAAGTCTTAAACTTCATGATTACGAATGAAGCACATTACATACACCACAGACAATTACCTTTAACATATTAAAGATGATGTTGGAAAAAATGTTCACTAGGTTATGCAATCTACCATGAATGCAACATTTAACCTCAAGTAAAGTAGCACAGCAATATACCAGTTTTAAAAAATCATCCCAAGAGTAAACTTCCAAACCAAACTTCACAATCTCTTCCCTTTGTTCCTGAGTGACCTCGCCAAAGCTCACAATTCCTGCATAATATAGTAACCATAATCACTTTTCATAAAAACTTGACAAGGAAAAGCAAAACCTTAAAAGATCCACTTACTTTTCAAGTATTGTGTTGAGTTGGGAAATGTTTTCAATAGCTGGTAGAGAAAGAGAGAATTTAAGATCACTAAAGGATGCTATTAGCATATAAAAATGAAATCTCTAATCATAAATAAACACCATAAAGCAATCTCTGCCAGGTCAGATAAATGAAGAGAACTTCAAGAAATCTTCTGAGTTATTAATTCCAACTCTGGACGATGTTACCCAAATTTGTAGCCAATTTAAAAGAGATGAAAGATCATTAAAATGTGAGTATGAGAGCTATATCCAAATAGTTTTTTTTTTGTCAACAGTATTCAAAAGTAAATGACAACAAAACATACCTCTGGAATTTTTTTTTCTTCTGAGAAAGCAATTGAGACCTCTGCATGGCATATAATGTATTCCACTGCTCCAGCACCTAATAGACCATGGATTCAAGAGTGTGAAAAAGATAATTTGTCAGGATAACAAATTTTAAGTTACAATACAAGCACACAAGTTTAAATTCAAGCTTTGAACATGATACACTAGCAAGTAGTAACAATATTTCAATAGAAAATTACTCTAAATTCATTGACACTTGAAAAAGAGTCACATGTTTTGAGTTATCAAAGTGAAAGAGAATTAAGTACCTAAAGTATCGTACAAAGGTACACAGTAAAGCCCATGGGCATTGCATGCCTGCAACAGTAACAACAAAAGAATAAAATGCAATATATCTTTGACATTAAGGAGTCACACGAATCTATTTACCCTTCCCTTTTGCTTATCAGTCTCAGTTGAAACACAAAGCACACTAAATTAATAGCTTGGGGAAGCATAAATATAAAAAAAGTATCAGACAATTACACGTATAAGCCTATTACTGAGAAAATACTAATCAGCAATTAAGATGTTTCTGTCCCCTAGCCTGACATTTCAAATGGCATCTGAAGCAATGTGCACTCAGAATTCATACCACTGAGAGCTTCCGGAAATGTTAAAAACAGATTCTTTGATGAACGCAGTTTCATCCTAGAACAAAAGGTTTTGGACAACAAGAGTCTCCCAGCAAGTTTTGCTCTTCACAGAAGAGGAAAAGCTTTCCATTGAATTGGACAAAACTAGTAATGCTAATGACAACAGTAATGAGTTACCTCCATGCTAATAATCCACTCTGGGCAGTTGGCACCATAAATGCCACACTTGTCTCCCTACATATCATCAACAGATAAAACCAATTAATGCTCAAATTTCAGATACGAACTCCAGGGTACCTAACAAGATAAATGATACTTTACCGGTTCGACACCACAACTGCGGATTGAATTCCCAACTTTTATTACCAAATCATATACTTCTTTGTAGGTTTGCCACTCATATTTATCAGCCTGAAAACAAATAGCCAACAATTCCAAGTTTTAGCAACTAAAAGAGCTGCAATGGCAAGATACACAAACAGGAGGCACAAAAAGATTTTTTCTAAAAAAATGACTACAAAATAATACCTTCCCATTAACAATCTTTCGGCGACCAAGCATTCGACTGTTGGGATATTTCTCAACACTTGTCCTGTAAGAAGCAAAACGGTTCAAATCAGTGTTAAAGTGGTTTTGGGGTATTTAAGGGACGCTCTAATTGAAGTGGAAATTTGAGAAAGTGAAGGACAACATATCGTACAAATCTAATTAACGTTAGTGTACTAATGGAACAAATGTATAGAGCACAAAAGTAAATTGGTCTTCCATTAAAACTATGCATAATTATCTATTCCAAGGAGAAACTGAACTAGAATTCCTCAAAAGAACAAACTTTTGCACCAAATAAGGAAATTATTTTATTTTGTAATTACCAGAAAGAACAAGGGGAGTGAATGCTAAAGGTACCTGCAAATCAGTCAGTAAAAAACAACTATAAAAACACCAAAATATCAGCCAGTAAACTAATCCTGCTTCCAAATCGCTCCAAGATACGTTTACTCTTGCAACAGAAGCAAGGACAACAAGAGTTGACTTTTTCTCCAAGCCGGAACCCATCCTCCAAACACCAAAGAAAATATTTTTCCCATAAACCAAACAAAAATGAGAAGAAGAGGATTAGAGAAAACGAACCGGAAAATATCCCAACAAGAATCCATCCCGGGAAGAAGAGGAACAAATCCATCCTTAGCAAAAACACTCCGATAAACAGGCCCCACCGAAGGCTTCCCATCACCACCTTCCTTGGCCTTTTCCACCTCTACCAAGTACTTCATCTGAACCATTATTTTTCTCACAGACTATGCTCTCTCTATGTATATGTGTATATGTATGTACGTGACTGTATGTGTCTACAGAGAGACGTGTATGCATAGAGGTAATAGAGCGTGTGTGGTGTGGAGCAAATAAGAAAATGGCACTCTCAGATCGCCGGGCATGAAAAGAAAAGTATTAAGAGTTGTATTTAATAAAGTCAGATATATTAGGTGGAGAAAAAGGCTATAAAAATTAGTGCGACTCTTCCCTTTGATATTTTCTTTTTCTTGTTTGCTTGTGTGTGCTGGAACTGGAAGAGAAGTCTCGCCAAGGTGGCGGAGAATTTTCTAACAGCGAGGTAGACTAGAGGACCACCAAACCCAACCAAACCAAACCAAACCGAAGCCTATACAACTACCTTTTTTTTTTTTTTCTCAAAAGTTTCGGTCAAACTCGCGATGTTAATAAGCTGGGCCTAAGCCAGCCCGACTCTTGATTGCATGGCCCGCAGGCCGGAGCTGACCGGTAGGTCCAGCTCATCCTTATTTTTTAAAAAATTAAAAAACGACATCATTTTTTATAAAATAACGTCGTTTTTGTTGTTTCGATCAAGGCATAAGTCGGCTGGATCTAGCCCGAGCTCAACTTGTGATCCGATTAGGTCAAACCGTTTCGACCCATAATCCAGTCAATCCGAGCTAAATTGGGTCGAGCCAAGTCAAAATTGTCATCCTTAAACTCAATCTCCAAGGAAACGATGTCAAAATTCATAATTTAGAAGTGTCAATGTGTGGTTATTTGATTTTCTCCTATCTATTAAGGGAATTATCTAAAGTCTTATTTTTACGACTTTTTTACTTTTATATTTATTTATTTATCATGTTTTGCTATAAATATATATTAATTACTACATATTTTTGTGATATCACTAATACCCACTATAAAATATCATCACCTTTTTATTTACTCTCAAAAATTTTCTTAGAAAATGTTCTCCTAATTTTCATTAATTTTTAAGTTATAAGAAGAATTTTATCATCACTTTTTTACAAATTATTACCATTTTATATTTTATAGTTGGAATTGAGTAGTCCACTTTTTACATAATTTTAAATTGAAAGAGAAATCTCATTTTATACCATTTTTCATATAAATTTTGATGAATACAATATGATAGACCTCTCTTATTTCATAGAAAGTTTAATCATAAAAAACAAATTCTTACTATGTGAATTTATTTTAATTAAGGCTGAAATCATCTCCTTAATCCCATCTACACTTGTCCAAAATGTATTATTCTAAGACCAAAAACATCTTCTTGAATTTTGATCTCAACTATATCAAACTAAATATTTATTATGTTAAGAAATTTTAAATAATAATCATATTTCTTTTAGTTTATGTGCCAACTCTCAAATTATTAAGATATCGGTATTGGATTTTCATCTTTATCAACAACACCACAAAATGGACCAATAAATACCAGTATTAATTTGTAAAAGATTTTAAGCCTATATTTAATTATTTCACAGTCAAAACATGGAACTAGCACAAACATTAGTGGGGTATCTGAGTTAATCGATTAGAATAACAGATGATAATAAGGTATTATATTATTAACTACAATCCCTACTTATTTAATTGATGATAATACAATAGCGTTTTCTTCTCTCCCCATAGATATCTCAAATTACAAGCTAATTCTAAGTTCATGAGATTTGGTTAAAAAAAATAAATGAGTAAATAAATTAACAGCCACACCTTTTAACTTATTGGTATGGTAGCATTGCCATCCAATAACAAAGATCATCTAGTAATAGAATATTTGTTTTAATATCAAAAATAGATGTTATATAATAAAAATACAAAGAAGTCTAAGTTTAGTTAAACGAGATTAGGAATGCACCACTCCTAATTAAAAGAATTTGGAGATTGTTTAGTGACAAGGAATCTTCATGGGTTAGATGGATGCACTCTTACCATTTGAAACAATAGGATTTTTGGACTTGTAAGCCAAGACAAGATGCTTTCTAGATAATGATTCATTTGCTGAGATTAAGAGCACAAGTGAGGGATTGGTTTTAAAACTAAATTAGATGATGAATTCAACAACAAATTCTAGATTGATAGATGGAGTGATCTACATTGATGGAGCAAGATAGGTTCTTTCATCTAAAGATACACTTTCTATTATAAGCTTCAGTGAAATAAGTGATCTTGGATAATGATTTTAGCATTGATCAATAGACCAAAAAGAGCTTGACAATTTTGTTATAAGGGAAATTAAGAAGCTCTTCTTTAGGTGATTGTATATATAAGCTAAAAATGCACTATAATATATGCTAATAGATTATGAAAATATTTCTTAAGGCCAAGGTATGTAATTGTCCCATGGTTCAAACTTGTAAGGTTCCCTCAAGCAATTCAAAAAGCAAGTTTTATTTTCTGGTTAACAATTCATAAGAGACTATCTACCAAATATAGAATAATTCTTTCCATCTCATCTGTAGAATGTAATTTATGTAACTCCTTAACTAAGACAAATGATCATCTTTTCTTTAGTTATGAGTATACATGACATTTATAGAGGAGACTGCTTAACCTATTCTCCTTAACTTGCTCAGTCTCAACTTGGAAGGAGATGGTAGATTGGATGTTGCAAAGAAGATGGAGTGACCATAAACAAGAAGTCATATTCAAGCTCATATTTACGAGGCTAGTGTCTGAAGTTTAAAGGGAAAGGAAATAGAGATTGTTTCAACATCACAAAAAACAATAAGAAACTCTTTACCAAGAGCTACTTTTGTGGAAAAGAATGCATATTGTGATGTTCTATCATTAAAAGCTAGAGGGTTAGCAAATCTATTAAGAATATTCTCCAAAGAACTATGGCTAACAAAAGGCTGATCAAATTTATGTGCAAGATAGCAAAGTAGAATGCGGAACTCACCTTTCATTATGAAAGAAACAAAAGAACATTTCAAGATCTTTTTAAGGATATTCTTGTATTGCTATACGATAGGCTAAACACTACCATAATGCAAATTATGGCCCATTAACTGTTGGGACCCGTTTCTGGAGCCCAACTCTTGACAAAATACCATCATACTGAGCGTGATTCCTTGCTTAACCCAATCTCTCATCCTTCATAATTTCCTATCATTCTTTTTCCATAACACATCTCACTTGTATAAATAACAACAATTCACAATCAAAATAATCACATCAAATTGATAGCTCCCTCAAGTACCTAATTTCAATGCCACCTTATATATTCACAAATTCATACATAATCCACTCAACATCATCGATACATAATTCATAATTCATTAACATCAAAAGAATAGAATTTTACAAGCTCTAAAGGCATTCCAAGCCATAATACATCAATGCTTTAAATCCCAAAATACAAAAGTTACATGAACTAATACTCCAATAAAAGTGAATAATCATTGTATTTTACAGAAATAACTTAAATTCCAAGATATGCAGACTTTGTAGTAATATCCTTATTGTAACATCCCACCCCCGACGGGAAGGGTAGAATAGTAATTTGAAAGTGGGTGAGAGTGATTAGGATTGATTGAGTAATTTCATGCATATTCTTAATTGGGAACAGTTGAATTTTTGCACATGAAAAATAACTGTACATGCATTCATGATATTTTCCGGTATTTAGGCCTAAATAAAATTTCACCGTGAATAATGTGGAAATTGTGTTTAAAAAATTTATTGGAGTGAGTTTTTGTGTATTTTATGTTTTAAGGGAATTTCAGGAATTTTTCTGGAATTTTTCGGGAACAATTTCCGGACCGGAAAAATCGTCAAGTGGCGAACCGATTGGTTTTTGGTATCGAACATTTCCTTCCAATGGCACTACAATATTGGGTACATTATTTTGGACTTGTAATTAGGGCCATTGGAATTGAACGGGTTAAATATTCATTTTATTAAGGTTTAATCTTATTAAATGTTATTTTTGTCTTTTTCCTTATTTGTCTTCTTCCTCATCACCATAGGCAAGTGTCATATTGACACATCAAACCTTCATTTAATGCTTCAAACATTCTCGGTTGTTCCTTGCTTAAAGAAGGGAAAAGATGAGTTTTATTGTTTAATTTTCTCCTTCATCCGAACTTGCTTTTTCTTCCTCTCCATTGAATTGCTTTCAATCTCCTAATTAAATTGCTACCTTCCTACCATAAGTGTTGAAGTGTAAACCTTCTACTTCCCTTAGTTGATGAGTGTCGTGTGTGATATGGGTGTGAGTGGAAGTTGGTGAGTTAGAGTATTAATTAAAGAATTGAAGAGTTGGAGTTGGAAGCTTTAAATTAGGTAAGAATTTAATTATGTTCTTTTCTTAGTAGTTTGATGCATTAATTGGGAACTATGGTGCATTAATTGTGATTTATGATGTCTTAATTTCATGAAAACTATGGTTGAGTTGTTGGGTATAAGGTTATGTTTGTGTATGACTTGATGAAATTAGCATGAATTGTGTGTTTTGACTTGGTTTTAGCTTGATTTGGATTGATTTTTATGACTAATATTGAATGGAAATTAAGGAACCAAGTTGAGTTAAGTGCTGCCAAATTGTGGCTATTTGTCTAAGTGAAAGTATTGATGATCTAGTGGCTGATTTCTTGGTTAAATGGGATGTTTAGTGATGTAGTATTGATGTTGGCATGAAAGGAGTAGAGTGGAAGATGAAATCTGGAAAATTGAACTTGTGTGGGTTTCAGATTTTTGATCATAACTCTTTATGTGGTTATGCTATTAAGGTGAGGTTTGGACCAACTTAAACTTTAGTTGTTTGGCTACAATTTCTTGTGAAATAAGTGGTGTCTAATTGTAGCTTGAAGAGGTTGAATTTTTGCCTTGAAAGTGATGTATGGGGGCTGTGTGAACAGTAGCCGAGAATTGATAACCTGAAACTTGGATGCATTTTTTTAGATTGAATTAGGGTGAATTTGTGGAATTGATCTTCCTGAAAGTTGAATCATATCATGTTATCTTTCCATTGCCACTGATTTTGTAATTTTTCGATATGTATATTATGAGTTATGACTTGTTGAATGTTGGCTGGTTGTGTACATTTTGTTGGAACCTAGCTCTAAGTGTAGGTTTGTGAGTAATGTAATTGGAAGCTAAATTAGAGATTTTTGTGATTCGAATTGGCTCAAGTGATCTTCTGGAAAGTTATAGAGGAAGAAAGGAGCTTGAAAATGAGATATAGCATGTTAATTTTGGATGTCGGAATTGGGAGATATGAATTTTCAAAAACTGAACCTAAGTTAGGTCATTGACAAGTGATCAGGACAGCCACTTGCATGACATTTTTGAGGTAGTTAGTGATGGAATTTGTCTTTAAGCCCTTCAATGAGAAGTGTAGTATTTTGTTTGATCTTTTCATAGGTATAAAGAATGCAATTTTTCGACATTGGAGCAAGGAGTTATGATTTTTAGAAAATTGATGTTCTGTTCAGGTCAAATGTAGAGGCAGCATCATTCATTGATTTTTTTTTACCCTTTTAACAATTGAATTTGGTTATATGTTGTTCATGAAAGTTGTAGGTCTTATTCTGATCTTTCATTTGGTATAAATTTTGTAATTTTTAGCAAAGGAAATGAGAAGTTATGGATTTTGCAAAATGCTGCCCTGTTTTGAGATACATTGGGAAGACAGTATCTTTGATTGGATTTTTGACACCCTTAGAGGTGAAATTGGTTTGTGTGGTCTGCATGAAACTTGTAGGGTTGTTTATGATCTATTCAAGGAGACCTCTTTTGTAATTTTGGGATAAGTGTAGAAAAAGTTATGCATGTTAGAAATTTGGTGGAAGAAAAGGGGTTTTTAAGTTGATATGTACATATGGATTTTGTTTTAATTTTCGGTTCAAATCTTCTTTTGCGAATAACTTTTCCGTCCGACGTCCGATTGACTTGATTTTTTAGGCATCGGATTCGGGAAATATTTAATTTCATTTTATGAGGAATTGGGAATTTTTGGAAGTGAAATTGACGTGGGTCCGGGTAATTATTTTCTGGTCATTGTTTGATTAATTTTTGGACCTATTGAGGTCCGAATTGAGTAATTTCGGTGCCGTTAGATTTCTAATTTTTCAACGGAATTTTGTGATGGAAAATTTTAGATTAAGGCCGAGAATATCATGAACATGCATTGTACACCTTCTCATTGCTACCTGTGCATCATTAAATAGTTCTGATTGGACAATAGTAATGTTTATCTTCTCTGATCATTATAGAGGCACATTTGGAGCGTCGACCTACCAACGTTGCAGAGACTTCCCGGCATTAGCTCGGAAGTTCTAGGTGAGTGACTGAGATGGTCTTCTCTCAATTTCTGTATGTTCACTGTGGCGATAATGGCGGGTTAGTATTTGTGATTGTTTCTGAATAGATTCCGGACAGATGGTCCGATGTAATGGGAGATTTGACATAGAAGTGTTCTTGATGTAAAAATTGTGAAATTGTTTGCTATTACTGTGATCAATTGTTTTGCCTCTGATATGATACATTTACTACTTGTGATATATTGACTGCTAAATTGGGCATATGCATTTCATACACAAATGCACGAACTGATAATAACAGTTGTGACCGAAGTAGCCATCAATACTGGAAAAAGAGCCTTGAGTTCGATGGGAGGTAGTGTATACCCAGAGGGCTCTCCTAGTCCTTAGACACGTCTACTGTTTATATGGGACTGTTAAGGCACTCGGTCATAACACCGAAATAAAATGGAAAAGGGTCACATATGTATTGCATACACAATTGACTGAATATTGGTATATGGGAAAGAGGCAAGAATGCCTTGTATATTGTGATTTATTGTAAGCCAATCATGTGGTACTTCTGAATATATTTTTGTGAAATAAATTGTCTGCGAGTTGTCTGTGTACTACATGAATTGGACGAACCATCGATGATGGTTCCTCACTGAGTTCGCAAACTCACCCAAAATTGCAACCTATTTTGCAGGATCGAGAGTAGACCTTAGCTCCAGAGAGAATGTTAGAGCAGTGTAGATTATGTTGGCGAGAGAGGCTATGGCTCACAGGTCGGTCAGCTGGGATTCTTTTGGATGACTTAGTTAGGGCTGCTATTTTGTCTTGATTGTATATAGTAATTATGTTAAGATTTTAGAGGAGTGTACAAACAGATAAGACTGACAGTTATGTAAATTACTGAGTTTGATGAAATGAAATGGAAACAGTTTGATTTTAAAATGTGGCAATTTCATATTAATGTTTTCTTATTGTGATGCCATGTGGAGTATAGAAAAGTTTCGTAGTTCTCTCTTATCGTAGGATACGTACCGGAACGACCTGAGGGCGTCTAGGCGGGTACTCTACGGTAAGGGGGCGCTACACAGACAACCACAAAATTTCTCAAACCAGCCTCATTATTCTTCCTACCCACAAAACCAACCTCTCTTTCTAGCCCAGCAACAAAACTTCAATAGGGGTCCTCCAGGATTCCAAAATGCAAAACTT
>JANZLH020000421.1:3441207-3455452 GCA_026770325.2 Erythroxylum fimbriatum
AGTACCAAAGGTATGAGTTTATTGGGAATAAAGATATTCATATGATTGTAGTTGTGATTCAAAGGAGAGGAGTAATGAGTATCAAGTTAAAGTGAATGAGAAATTGTTATTATGAGAGAAAATAATGCTAGAAAATAATTGATGAGTGATTGAATTATGAAATGAAAATGAGCATAAGTTGTGTAATTAGATAATATACCCATGATTGTCATTGAGCATGCATTGTACATAGTCCATATAAACATTTATGTATAAATAAATGCTTACAATTGTGCAAAGTTATTAATGTTTTTGTGCAATATGTACATTGCATAATTTGGATGTGCAAGATAAACGTACACATTCAGACGTTTCCAGAACTTAGAAGTAAATGCTAATCTGGAGCGTACTGTGAGTCGACCTAGATGGTCTCATTTTATTTTTGTCCTGATTTCAATTTCTACATTGAATGACTACTGTTATGATTATTATACAATGTGAATATAATTTATATGAATGTGATTTGCTTATGTTGATGCCGAACAATGAAGGTTCGAGACTTGATGCACAAATGTGTCATTGAAGTACTACTTGTATGTGAATGAGAAGAAATAAGTGTATTCTCGACTTAAATGTGGAATGCCGGACTTATGTCTGATGAAATGTGTAAATTGAAAGAAAGTGACTAATTGAGCATATGTGATTGATGTATTCCATTACATGAATGCATGAAAGAAAAAGGCAGTTGTGATCAAAGTCGCCAATGAAAAAGAGCTTAAAGCTTGATATGTGATAAGAGCCTCAGGCTCAATTGTGAATGTACTCGGTATCCACTAAAGGATATGGGACATTATCTGATCCAGCCCGGTATCCACTAAGGGATATGAGCCAGTAAAAAAATACTCAGTCACAACAAAGTAACAAATTGAAAGTGAATCTCATGTGCACTGCATATCCATAATATAAATGATTATAATGGTTTTAAATTACTTCTGAATGTGAAATGATTAATCAAGTGTATGTGATTCAATATGATTAATAATGAAATGATGTGAATTATGTGAATATTTGAATTGTATATCTTATGTGATGAGTGAGCCACCAAGGATGATCACTCACTAAGTTCGCAAAACTCACCCAAAATTTGCAATATTTTTTAGGCTCAGAAGAGTTACCCCGTTGGGCAAACGGGAGTATAGCCACTGCATTCAAGTAAGAGGTAGATGTCAGGATCAGTTTATGTCTGTATTTGTATTTTCTTATTATTGTATCAATTGAGTCTTCCGCAATTAATGTAACATATATATTTGAATATTCTGTTTTGTAATAACTTTCCAAAGTGGAAAGGTTTGTTAATGAGAATAATCTTGAGTGTAATAATAATAAAAGTGATTAGGTTGATATTTTTGAAAAAAATTGTACTGAGTTTTTAAGTGTTGACCGTTCTAACATGCCACCCTTGCAGGATTCGCACTCAGACACCATTCAGGATGTCAGGTACTTGTCTTGAGAGGGTAGGGTGCTACATATAATATAAGCACGTACAATAAGTGAGAAGGTTAAGAGGTACTTTCCTAAGTAAGACAATTTTCTGATTCTAGTCCATCTAATATTAGACAAACATCCTTGCAAAGTAGAAAGAAAAGGGGGATAAAAACAATAAAATAAAATAAAAATTACAAAAATAAAATAATTACTAAACATGAAAATAAAAAATTTAAAATTTAAAATAAAACTATCCTAATTCATGGGTTGCCTCTCATGTAGCACTTGTTTAACGTCGTTAGCTCGACGTACCTTGTACTTTAGCCTCATCCTAGGTCTATGATTAGTGGCTTTCTTCCAACCTTTTCTCTAAAAAGAGGTTTTTTAGCCTGTAAGTAAGTCACCTGTTGCAAGATAATACCAAGAGCATAATTTATCAAATTAATAAATCCTATCAACTGCATTAATGTTCTTTTTAATAACAAACTATTGATAATATGAGGGATAATGAAACTCCCTGAATCTTCTGTTGATCAAGCAGTTTGTCTTGGAGGAAGTAGGAACCCTCCATACTTAAGGTGGCTACCAATGATTCGTCAGTAGTTTCCTTATTGGGTTCCTCCACCAGTTCTTCCTCAACCACCTTTGTCCATTATTCCTCTTTCTCTTCTTAGACAAAAGTTTTTGGCTCATCTTCTTCTTCAATTATCATTTTCCACTCCTCTACTTCCTCTTCTTGGATGGAGACTTCCTCCTTTTCTACGTCTGCTACCTCAGTCATATTTTTGTCCTCCTTTACAACAACAACAGTTACCTCCTCATCTTCTTGGAATGCCACTTCATCCATAAACCCAACCTCCGTCTTTTCTTCACTCTTCTACAGTAATAGGCTTAAAAAGTATTATGTGTTATGCTCAAGATATTGAGGTGAAGAAAATATTTGTTCAAATTCATGTAGGCTAACTTTAAGTTCGGCAAGGCATTCCATTATTTTATTTGTAATGCTTTCATCTTCTTCTTAGAGTTCGTTTCCACTCCTAAGGGTGACTTTCATTCCATGTTCTTTGGGATTTGTTTCAGTAGGAATAAGCAGGCATCTTGTTAGATATTATTTTCTCCAACTAATCAATCTAATTCATCATATTTTGTATATGAGCCTATGTTTCCTAAAGCCTTATGATTGATTCTTGAATAAAACTAGCCATCATATCTTCCAAAGTTGGCTCCTTAATTTGAGGTTCTTGGCACTATAAATATTCAACTAGAGCTTAATCATTCCATCCATAAGCATAAGAGTTGCTCCACTTTGAATTTCAACCATTCTCGTATGCTACACCTTAAGTTTGGCTGTACATGCTTGGTTGCTCTCACATATAGGTTGGTGTCTGACATTTATGATTGTAATGGTTAGTCCCACAAATGTTGCAACATGGCATGGATACCAATTGAGCCTCTGAAAAATATGTGAGGAAACTCTCTCTACCATATGATGATGATATATACTGTAAAGACATATTGTAACTCCCATAAGAGTATTATCTACTTCATCATTCCATTATGAGTTGTTGTGATGACGTTAAACCTTAATCCCTAAAAAAAACCATAAACACACTGTTAATGTAAAGAATTTCAAAAGATAAATAAATGAATAAGCCAATAATACAACATGATATAATAAAAATAAAATAAAATAAAAATGAAAAATAATGACTAGAGTAATAACATCTTGGTGTTCCTAATATCACTGTCCCCGAAAACAATGTCAAAAACTTGATTGGTTATTTCTATACCAATATTAATTTGATTACAAGTGCACGATATAGTTGACAGCTACCCCATGAAACCACAACCTAGTTCTCCAAATTCACATTAATATAACAAACGATCCAAAAATAACATCAACTATAGCTAACAAGATATAGCCAACTATTGCTTTTTTCATCATTAAATTATATGCATGCACATATGCTACTCAAGCAAGTAGCAAAAAGCCTACACTTTTAGAGGAGAACTTAAGTAAAATATTAGCTAAACTCAATTACAAGGAAAGAAGAGGCTTGGAGTGGAAGAGCAAGTGATTGGTTATTCCTATACCAATATTGAAATACTGTAAGTGCACAGTGTAGTTGTAGCTAGCACAGGCAAGTGCGGTCTATTCCATGAAGACTATAAGTTCTAGTAATTAACCTTTTTCTATTATCTAGCCTAAGAATTAGATTTTATGTTGTAATTAAAATTAAAGATCAAAATAACTAACTTAAGAATCACTAACTATGATCTCAGGATAAGTAAAATATGAAGAAAACTCTATATCAAATAGTAATGTCTAAGTGATTAATCCCCATAAGAATCTTTAGATTATTAACCATTTATCAAGCAATCATACTATTGAATATTGGACCGTGAAAATTCCTATCTTATGTTCATAACTCTCTTGAAACTATTAACAACTAATCCATCAGTTGATTAATATAAATCTTTCTAGTTAAAATCCTTAAGATTGATTTATCGGTTAATGAATTTCCTTATTATGTTTGACCCTAATCTAGAGGACTTATGTCGACCTATCTCTAGGTTTGCAATCAATTCCTTTCAATTATGGTAGATGTATTCAAATAAAAGGACTTCTTAATCTCAATCATATGAAATCAAATCCTGCACTAATATTCTAGATATTTTTTTTGGTAATTCAGAAAAAATCAATTAAATAATCAAAAATAAATACAAGAAGGTTCACAGACAATGCCGCAAAAGGCTCGTCCAGCGAAGCCGTAGGGCAAACCAAAATAAACTAAGGGACACCACAGCATAAGAAGAGGCAACCCAAAACCCAATCAACAGCAACAACAAGAAACCCAAGAAACAGAGACAAAGAAAGGCCAAGCATACAAGGTCCAAGGAGAAAACCTAGCTAAGCTATCCAACTAGTAGCTGGCAGGCCGAAGAGAAACTGACATAAAGGAACTGTAAATCCACGGCCCCGAATTGGCCAAGATGAATTCTGCCACTAATGATGAACTGAGCTGCACCTTCACAGGTAGGCAAGGCAATCATGAACAGTCCGAAGAAACCTCGAAAGCAGGTACCTGAGATATATTAAGCATAAAACACATAATTGGATCTCAATAATCAATCAACTTATTTACGTTGAATAAAATATTAAAACATAACGTTATCCCAAAATAAGGTTCATCACATCTAGACACTAAACTCGTTTAGTTACTCATAATAGAAAATGAAATCAAATATAAACAATCATGAAAACTAATAAAAAGCAAAGAGTTCATAATTCTAAATCTCTTTTTCTTCTCTCATATTGGATCTTTTTGCAAGTTTGAGGTTTGATGTTGTAATCTACTGGATCTTTTGATGTATTCTTTTTGTTTTCCCTATCACTTGATTAAAATCATCTCCTCTCTAGATATTTCACGTATGAAATTTCTTGCAGAAGTCAGCTCTCCTCAATTTGCCTCCACTTACGTGCTTTTATAGTAAATTTTAGGGTTTCTGAAATATACACGATCACTTATATAGGTGTGTGAGAGATCGTGTATAATAAAAAACACTTGAATTCGTAATTCTACACAAGCATAGAGACTTACACGGGCAACATACATGGTCATGAATCTTAAGATACACGGACATGTAACTCCACATGACCAGAAACCAATTTCTTCAGTCTTCACACGTTTACAGAGACTTACATCGTCTCTATATACAGACGTGTAAGTATTTAGTTGCTTCAAATATTTGTCTTATGCCATGTTTCCATCATCTATGAGTGTGTAACTCTATATGACCAAAAACCATTGTCTTCAATCTTTACACGTTTCCAGAGACTTACACCATCTATGTACGCAGGTTTGTAGGTATTTTTCTTCTCCAAATTTTTTTAGTTTTATATAAAAACTTTCAATGTTGTAAGTATATAAATCGCAATTTATAGTATAAAAGATACCAGTCCCACGAGGATTAGATTAATCACCTAACAACTTGAATGCACTTTATCTAAAATAATAAAAGATTGAATTAAAATAAATAAATTGAAATTAAAATAAACTAATACAACTAAACAATTGAATAAGTGACGATAGCAATAAGAATAAAGTTAATCAACGATGGAAACTTAGAGGTTATTTTATCCTTATTTTATCTTCCCTTTATCTTGTTAATTCAATTATACTTGATCCTAGATATCTTAATGTTTTTGTTATCCTCTCTTAGGATCTAATCAAGTAATCCCAATTGAAATAGATAACAAGAGCGTTGCAATGTCTTAATTCACAGAACTACTCCTAACTACTCAATTGGAATTTGAAGCAACCTAAGGAAAATTAACTCATAATTATTCAATTGTTCATTAATATGATATTTGTAGGTTTATTAAGGTACCAAGTCTTAATATGCAAGTTAACACATATAACTTTGATTCAATCTCTTGATTTCTTATGAAGTATAAGCATAACAAATATCACAAAACATTAATATATATTAAATTGAACAAGAATAAAGTTAAACAAAACAATTCCAGGATAAACCCTAATATGGATTTAGAAATCCATAATCATATTCAGCATCCCACTAATCCAAATTAACATCCAAGACAATGAACTATAAGAAAAAAAAAAGAAAAAATAATTTTATGCCTTAATTTGGAAATTCTAGAAAATTGGAGTTGATCTTGATGTCTCCACTTTGATCTCCTTGTCTATGATGTTATACCTACTTTTTGGTGTTTTTCTTTGCCTTAGATACTTCTTGAGGCTTCTAAGGTTTTTTATAAGGTTTCGCCACTTGTTTCGACTCCAAAAATAGCCCTGAAATGTTAAGAATACAAAATTTTCACATTATGGAAAAACATGTGGATGATCATGATAGAGACTTATCCCCATGCAGTTAGTCATTCACAATTGTACAAAATCATTCATGATCGTGCATGCTCTTATTCTTCAAGTCTTTCATCATCTTTTTTTTCAATTTTTCCTAGTTTTACTCACTAACAAACACGTCAAATAAATTAAGATCAATCCATTTCTCTAAAACAATCAAACAATTAAAACACATAAAACATTAATAAGAACACAATTCTAAGTCCTTAACACATTATTATCGTTTAAGAAAAAACTTAAAAACACATTTAAACATCTAGAAACCATATTATTTTATACATCTATCAGAGGGTGCAAAGAGACAAGTTTGAGGATTAAAGGATAAAAACTAAGAGAGAGCAAAAGCTGGGATAGAAGATTAGATGCTTTAGATTAATGAGGGTGAAGAATATAGTTGGCAGACAAAGGAGCAAAATCATCTAAAGTCAAGGAGGACCTTTTGTTAGAAACCAATTTGGGGGGAAACCTTGATACCTAAAAAGGAAAAATAGATAGGGAAGGAAGGAAAAATTTTAAAAATGTTATAAAAATGGCAGTTAAAGGAGCAGGAAGCAAAAGAGAAAGAATAAAATACCACTACTGTTTGAGCATGAAAGAGTCTAGGCTAATTTGAGCAAGAGTTACTTAGAAGGGTTAAGACTAGCTAAGGAGAGAAAAGGGTGGTTGAGGTAGTGACTTCCAAAAAAAAGGAATGGTGAAGGAGGGAACAAGAGGTGAGGAGGATAAATAGAATGAGGAGAATGAGTTGGATAGAAACATATGAGAAGAAACACATAAAGATGAGACAAAAAGGAAGCAAAAAAGGCAAAGAGGTAGAAGAAGAGAGAGCTGGTTGGGTAAAGAAGGAAGTTATAGAAGATCAACTCTAGGAAGGCCAAACCATCAAGAAACCTCACACCATAGAGAACTCTCTATCATCATTTATAAAATTGATATATGAAAATGCTTTAAAGTTAATATATCTTTCTCTATGTATGTTCACTTTAGGCATTAAATTGAATTTCTTTTTCTTCAGTTAAAGTTAAATAATTATAAAGTTGAATTTAATTTATTTATCACCTGATGCAAGTAGCTAAATACATAACAAATTAATGAACTTTACAATTGAATGAATAATAAATAATCTTTATTAATGCGATTGATTTGTTAAA
The DNA here is from genome assembly GCA_026770325.2 of Erythroxylum fimbriatum. Taxonomy (NCBI): domain Eukaryota; kingdom Viridiplantae; phylum Streptophyta; class Magnoliopsida; order Malpighiales; family Erythroxylaceae; genus Erythroxylum; species Erythroxylum fimbriatum. Next base: position 3,448,712 of record JANZLH020000421.1, read on the forward strand.
ATGCGATTGATTTGTTAACTTCTTTTCCAAAATTACCACTTATTTAAGTTAAGAGTAATGAAGTTGATTTGCTTGAGGATAATAAATTCTTAAATGCAAGAGAATATAATAAGCGCTAATTAGATTGTGTTTTTGGTATGATTTTGAGAAAATTTTACTTATATTTAGATTATTTTGATTGGATTTGTTATTCAATATGGCTTATATTTTGCTTACGAACCTTATTTTAGTTTCCCAATGAAAAAGGAATGAATAGGACAAGTAAGAGTCAAGTCGAAAAAGTTTTGGCATGCATTTGGATAAATTTGGGTTGAACATAGACCTATATTCAAAGCACTAGCCAAATATTATCCTATGTTTTTGTTTTTTTGTAGCCCTTAGTCTACTTAGTTTATTTTGAAACTTGCCATATGAAGGAACATAGCCTAAACATGAACTTGTGTTAATGCCCTTTAGATTTGTATTCCTAAGATAAACCCTTGGATGCACAACAGAGGAGTTACTATGCTATCACAGGTGAAACATGAAACCATGTTTGTGACTCGTGCTGATGGTGATTTTTACATAAATTAGGATTCCCTACTATCGTGAAGAATACGAAACCAAAGGAATTCAAGATTCCAAGATTTATAAAAATTCTCTTTTATCCTTTTTTTTGTAATCTTTGTTGACTTCCTTTACCTTTATATGAAATATATTAATATAAATCTAGATGAGATGAACACTAAAACTATCATTTTATATTGATTCTTTGATTTAATAAAATAATCAATTTTTAATACGAATTACTTGTGATTATTCGTGTGATTGAACTGAAATATGTTAATGCTTTTATTTAATTTTAGATTTCATATGTAAAGAATTAGAAATAATATGTATAAATAGATAATGACATGAAATGATAAGAATTACATAAAATTCTAGAGATATCACTACACAAATATTCCAGGTTAAAGTTAAATCTATTAAAGAAATCAATAGAAAAAGTTTATGTATACTTAAGAATTTTGATTAAAAGGGATTTCAGTTAAAAACTAAAGATAAGGGTTTTATTTATTAAAAATATGATTGCAACTTTGAAATTTCCATCGATCTAAAAAAATAATATCAATCATTGAATTAAGATAAATCCAAAAATGGAAAAGTTCAAATGAAATTCTTATTTATATCTTGTTTCTCTATTAGTTCTTCATCTTATTCATTATTTTTGTTTGTTATTTTAAATTAATTATTTTAATTTCATTAAAATTTTCCTTTAAAACTAGTCATTTACTTGCTAGATTAAATAATTAAAAAAACCATTAGCACTAAGTGATGTGAGTAGGAGTAAGGATCACCGTAGAGATGGCGAATGTGACAAGGGCAAGCCCGTCATTCTAGTTGGACCTATGTCTAGAGTTAGGACTGAGAGACTCAAGGAGGCTTTCTATGCGCGTGTGGGCCAATTTGTGGAGAGAATGGCAAGCTCCAAGCCTATTGGAGGAGAGTTAAATGGATTAAGGGCAAACTCGTCATTCCAGTTGGACCTATGTTTAGAGTTAGGACCGAGAGACTCAAGGAGGCTTTCTATGCACGTGTAGGCCAATTTGTGGAGAGAATGGCGAGCTCCAAGCCTATTAGAGGAGAGTTTAATGGAATTGAGCCCAAACTAATCCATTTAACTCAAATCCTTGGACTGAGTGCACTTGGAGCTTAAAGACAAGAAGACTTGAGCTATTTTAATTCTTCATCATTTAAGCCCAAGGAGTGTTTGGTGCGCCACTTATTTTATTAATGGGAGTGGGCTATTTAATTCACTTAAGCCTAAGAGCATATGGATCTAGTAGCGGCGCCACACATCAGACTTATTTTTTTAGTTTTTGGACTTTGTTTTATTTTGAACTTCTGTGTATTTTTAGCCCAACTTTTTATTATTTAACCTTGGTATAAATATGTGTCTTTAGGTCAAATTTTCACAACTTTTAGATCAGAATTATTGGAGTGCCGTCGGCTTCAATAGGGAGAAACATTATTCTCTTATTCTTGTTACCTTTCAAACTATCTTTCACTTATCAATTGCTTTCCCAATTATGGTGTGTCGATTGCTCATTTATCTTGGTTTTATTTTGATCATCGGGATTGTTTGGAACAAGTTTCCAAGAAGTGTCGCAGAAATCAAACCTTACGTATCCTTATTTTCTTGATATTTGAATTCGAAATTTTTATCCTTCTTAATTCCTTAATGTCGAAAACACACCAAAATAAAACACCCATCGAAAACATCATCAAATCGACATCAATCTTTTCGTGGTGCGCGTTACTTTTTGTGTGGACCCGATCCATATTGGCCTTATGATGGAAAAGTTCGGTATGGAAGCCATATAAAAGTTAAAGTCTGCTACAGTTGCTTATATCAATCGTAAGCATACGTTTCTCTAACTCATTAAGAGAGCTTACCTATTAAGAAAATTGTAGAAAGACCTAAACTGAGTGTCGGTGAACAACTTCCTCAACTGTCCTAGAAAGATCGGAGCTCGTTTTGGTATCAAAAACTACTTCGGAACTTTGAATGGAACCAAAATCAGGTATTCTGCAATTCTTTCGTTTTTACCCTTTCAAATATGATCCTGGGTACGTTATAAAGTATGTACTACATATTACATTATAATTTCCTTAAAATCCTACTATAAAATATGATAAAGATTGTATAAGTTTATAGCTATAAAATGAAAGTGTTGGAGCTTTGACGTCTATGCCAAATTGGCAAGTAAAAGGTCAATCTATTTTAAATCAATTATTTAAGCTATTCACAAGAAAGCAAATAACTACTATCATGCATAATGGACCCATGCTCATCATCACAATTATTACCAAGGTTTCCAACTTTGAAAAAGTCTCGTACAATTATTGTAGTTAGGGCTAATTTGTGGAGGTAAAATCCCTACAGAAACCCTTTTAATCTGATTTTATCCCAAGACGTAGCTAATTATGATTATCCGTCTCCATCTTTGAACATTATGAAAGTGGGGATCGAGTTCCACTACCTTATCTCTGTTAAATGTAAATGGGATTTGACGTTAGCTTTTCAGATAAATTATCTGATGGCTCAATTAGCTAAATTATCTGATGGCTCAATTTAGTCATGTAGTTTTAGTTTTACACATAAAATGATATAATTTTGGGAAATGACATGGAATGTGTAGGGCCTATCAAAATGGGAAAATCAGATCCTCTGTTCAGTTTTACTCTGTCTTATTCTGTCTCGTAGAATCTCAGCCATTTATTTTATGAGACCCACGTGAACTTATGCGGACCCCACATAAATAAATGACTGAAATTTATTGGACACAATAAGATACCATAATATTGGACAGGAGATCTGGACTCCAAAATGGGAGCCCCAGGTTCTGCGTGCATAGAAAGTGGAAAACGTTAAATAATGCGAAAACGAAGCAGCACCCACCTATGCGGAGCCCAGCGCTTATGGGGATAGGTCATAAGTTAGGAGGAATTGTGCTTTGTTAATCTTCTTAACATGTAGCCAATAGTCTTCTGATGTATCCACATCGTGTGGGCCCCAAGAAGTTTCACCTTTTCACCTATAATCTCTCCATGCAACCTTTTGTTAAGTTTTCGCCTCATTCTCTTTGCTGCCTTGTTTAAACTCAAAAATCAAAAACAAGAAAACGTAAAAACCTGAAGACGTATGTGATAATGAATCCACGGAAGGTAAAGCAAAGTAAAGATTAGGGTTAGAAGTTTAAGCTGTAGAAACAAAGAAAATGTGAAAGAGAGAGGGATAGCTCTCTGTCCTTCAAGTGCGTATGTTCATTTCCGTTTCAAGTTGACAACTGCAACAAATATCAAGAACTAAACATGCATGTATACGTCATCTTCATCTATCCAAAATCATTATGATGCTTTTCCCATCATATACTCTTAATACATGCATGTATACACCATCTTCATCTATCCAAAATCATTATGATGCTTTTCCCATCATATACTCTTTGTTTGTCTATCCATAAAGTGCAAGCTTATAAAGAAGCTAAACGCAATTCAGAGAGTTATCCTACGCCTTTCTTTCAGACCCAGTCCTTTCTGTTGAATAGCAAACGCTTCTTTTCCCTCTTATCTCTTTCCCTGTGCAAAAGTTGCAAATTCACCAACAGAATTTGATGAATGAGCAACAATGAAAACCAACACATAAAATGAAAGACTAGTTGCTCACGATTTCATGTGAGTTATGATTATGAAGGGAATCGATCATTGCAAGAGAAAGAACTTAATCAGAATTCGTGGGAAAGTGGGAGAATTCCAGTGTCCATTCAATTCATGGAAGCTACAGAAATTTAGGAGGCCTTTCACAAGTTCCCAGATAGAGTCTGTTAGTGAATGGTAGCCATAGGAGGTTGAATGTGCTTATAAAATATTTATCTGATCATTTTCCTTCTTTTTCCATTTCTGCTCGTTTGGCCTTGGCAGGGCAAAAAGATATATTCTTTCTCTTCTACTAAAGAACCCGTAGACGTGTTCTGTTGACAATCATCTGCAGCAATTACTATAATCATCCAAGGTTAGTTTAGTTTGCTACTTGTCATTTTTCTCTGTCTTGTTCTCTAAGGGCATCATCATCATCATCCACTGTCTTGTTCGCTCCGTCTATCTTTTGTTAATCTTGAAGCTGACTTGTTCGCAGATGGTGGTGAAAGTTGGGTGCTGAGAAACCACATAAAAAGAGATAATTATGTTGAGGAATAGATCAAGAACAGTAACCAGCAAGCAAGCGATAATGACTGATCACAGCTCTCAATCACCTTCAGCTCTAAGTAAAAAACAGACGACATTTTTCCTCGGTTCACCGAGGTTCAAAGCTTTCATTTTTAAGGGGGTTCCTGAAACTGAACCAGTGAGGAGTCCAACATCAATTCTCGAAACTTCAAAACGTATCTCTCCTCTCAAGAACCCTTTTTGGTGCGACTCAAACCAGCCGAAGTCCCCAAGATTTGTCCCAGAGAACAAACACTCGTGGGAGAAATTGGACACAAAAGGCATTGTGGCCGTCATAGATGATATACGGGGTAATGAACCTGTTGAACAGGACAGTAACCCGATGTCAAAACCTGGCAACAGAGCGATCTTGTTTGGTACCAAGCTTAGGGTCCAAATACCTCCATTACCTAACGTATTGTCTCCAGTTGAGTCACCTACGTCGCCAGGAGACTTTGGAATCAAGACAAGGAACAGAGAAGTGTTATCTGGGCTTTCCATGCAAGCTAAGGATTCTCCTCGTGCGTTCACAGGATGTTTATCCATAGGTGAAATGGAACTGTCGGAGGATTATACATGTGTGATAACTCATGGTCCTAATCCAAAGACCACCCATATATTTGACAACTGCATCGTGGAAAGCTATACTTCCGATTCTGCAACCAACGGTTTCCTCAGCTTCTGTCACACATGCAGGAAGCCTTTGGACCCGAAAAAAGACATCTATATGTACAGGTAAAGTAAAAATGTCTCCATTTTCCTCGTTTTCAGCTGCCAGTTCTCCCATTCCTTTCGGACCTTTTGGCTTAGCTTTGGCCTAAACTTTTGTCATCTTTTACCAGGGGTGAAAAAGGTTTCTGCAGTCACGAATGTCGTCACCAGGAAATGTTGTTGGATGATGGAGTAGAGAATTAAGAATCTGACCATTCAAGTTTTGGTCTCGAGTCTGCCCTGCTTCAGAATTCTCAGATGTCAAAGCGTATCTTGCAGTTATCTAAACCCAAATCTTCATCATTGTCTCTCTCGTTCCACTTGTATTTCAACCCTCTCCCCCGAGGATTACACAGAATATGGTTGTGTGGAATTTTGTTTTAAGTCGTAACTTTTAGATTCTGTGTTTATTTCCCACATTACAATTTTGGGTTGATGATGCCGATGATGATGTATGATTGAATCATATACTTGAAATTGTTAATCTTGAGCACCAATCATTTCAGCAGTGAAGATTCTGAGCCCGTGGCCCCGTGTTACTTTCTTATCTCTTCTGCTCGTTACCATTTTTGTTTTGTCTGATACTCTGATTGGGTTGGGTGAACACCTGAAAACATTATATTTATTTATAAACATGGCAGAAGATTAACCTGCCTGCCACTTTGACTTTGTCACCCGAGCAGCTCCAAACTCACGTCTCATGAAGGTTAGGAGTGGTTGAGAACTTTGGTGTATATTATTAATATTTATTTATGTATAATACTATTCACCACATTAACTGTAGTCTTTTGTTTTTTTTTAATAACATTAAGAATATTTTGGTCATTTCTGAATACTTTAAAATGCTTTTTAATATTAAGAATTTCTAAGTTATTTTAACCAAAATATTAAAATCAAGTTAAAACAATAATACCAGTTCAACCAATTATAGAACAATCTATAATAATTTTTTTAAGAGGTGTAATTTGAAAATTTTAATATCATATAATATATATTAATATAATAGTTCATAATTATAAAAAATTAAATTAGTGAAACTTGTTTCTTTAACCCTTTTTAAACTTAAGAAAGAAAACCTAAATAATTAAAAGCTACAAAGTAGAGCGCAATGCTCTCCTGCAAGGATCAATAATTAAAAATTTTACTGATTCGATCGTTTAATCGCAAAAGTTTTGAATCTTTTAATTTTTTTTTAGTTTGATTTTTAATTTTCCAGTTTAATTTTTAAAAAATCTTATTATCATTAATTAATCAGTCAATTTTCATAATTTTTATAATCTA
>JANZLH020000421.1:3455552-3468880 GCA_026770325.2 Erythroxylum fimbriatum
AAACTTATGATTTGGGGTTTGATCTAGCATGTTCTTAGAATAGAAAGATTAGGGTTTTGATTCAATAGGATTAGGGGTTTCTAGAAACCCCCTAGGAACCCCCTAATCTTATTGAATCAAAACCCTAATATTTCGGATCACTATAGAGATGGCGTACGTGACAAGGGCAAGCTCGTCATTCCAGTTGAACCTATGTCTAGAGTTAGGATCGAGAGACTTAAGGAGGCTTTCTATGCGCGTTTGGGCCAATTTGTGGAGAGAATAGCGAGCTCCAAGCCTATTGGAGGAGAGTTTAATGGAATTGAGCCCAAACTAATCCATTTAACTTAAATCCTTAGACCGGATACACTTGGAGCTTGAAGACAAAAAGATTTGGGCTATTTTAATGCTTCATCACTTAAGTCCAAGAGCATATGGATTCAGTAGTGACACAACACATCAGACTTATTTATTTAGTTTTTGGACTTTGTTTTATATTGGGCTTTCATGTATTTTAGCCCAACCTTTCATTATTTAACCTAGGTATAAATGTGTCTTGAGGTCAACTTTTAGTTTAGATTGACATGATTAATAAAATTTCAGAGAGAGTTCTTCAAGGGAGGCGTGAATGTCTTCATGGTTACTTCAAAAAAAATTTAGCCCAGCCTTTTATTATTTAACCTAGGTATAAATATGTGTCTTGAGGTCAACTTTTAGTTCAGATTGGCATGATTAATAAAATTTCAAAGTGAGTTCTTCAAGGAAGGCATGAATGTTTTCATGGTTACTTCAAGAAATTGATTTGCATCAGTAAGTACTTGCAACGTAAATTAATTTCTGATTTTTTTGGAATTGGATCTAAAACTTATGATTTGAAGTTTGATCTATCATGTTCTTAGAATAGAAAGATTAGGGTTTTGATTTAATAGGATTAGAGGGTTTCAAGAACCTTGATTTCTTGAAATTTCCATATCACTAAGATTTGTAATTCTCATAATAACAACACTCAGTATTCACATAAACGTGCACTTGCATAATAATTTTTAGCATAACTTTAATTTGATACACATCACAATACAAAACTAACTCTAGGACTTCTATACACAAGGTAGTATCGGTGATTTGTTCCAAAGGCCAATAATGTTTTCTGCGTAGTAGGTATAATTCTCCTAATCGAATTGCATCTTGAGTTCCAACAGACTTCCTTCAGGAGTAAGGGGCAGAGAATGATACTGTAATGCAAGTAGCCTCTCCCTGCTATACTTGAATCTTTGATCTAGTAAGTAGCAAACAAGAAAATTTAGGACAAAGGAATATGCAGTAGATATAAAAAGTCAAATTCAGTTTTTCTACCAATGCAGTGAGAATTAGGCCTTGACATCTGCATCTTTCCTTGATTTCGTCTCATCTGTGAAGGTTCCAAATAAATACGTGACGAAGATGTCCAGTTGGAGCCACGTTGACAAGATGTAGAGCAACTTAGATGTTCATGTCGTATTTCAATTTGTGGATGCCTTCTACAGAAAGCCAAGATGTCATCCTCAGTTAATAACCAACAGCCCCTCAAGTCTAGCATGTCTAAAGTTGCAGGGGTTTTGAAAGAATCTAGCCCCTGGCTTGTCAAAACAGCATCACAAATTCCAAGACGTTTCAAGTTCATCAGGGATGACAAGAGATGAAGGGAATCATCTGTAAGTGAAGCACTTCTTAGGTATAAATTTCTTAAATTTTGAAAGCTTAGCAAGGGTGGTAGGGCTGCATCCGTTACTTTGGTATTCTCCAAACTCAATGTTTCCAATGCATTGAGGCTCTTCAGAGCTGCCAGGGAAGGAATCATCTCTGGCTCTGAAGCTGTTCTATTCGACTCAGAACCTGGTTGGGGAAGCAATCCTGCAATTTCAAGGAGTAAGTGAGAAGCTGAAATGCTACATTAGGACAATCCTACATGCAATATAAGTACTAAAAGTCTGTTTTCTATAAGATGACTTCATAGTTAATTCACAATGACTTGGAGCCAAAAGTTCCAAGGAGGCAATAACACATTTTAGGATAAGAAATTCAAACCTTTGGTATTGGTGTTGCTCAAGTCAACAAGCTTTAGAGAAGGCATCAGGCTGATATATGAAATAGCCAAATCATCCACCAGAGCATGGGATAATATTAAATTTTCCAGCTTGGGAACATACCCAGCTAAAATTGCAAGTCCAGCGGAGGTTACTCTTGTTTTGCTGAGATTTAATTCTGTTAAATTTGTTGCCATATGTGTAAGTAGATGAACCGAATCATCTCCAATCATACTAGATCTGAGATCCAAATACTCCAGTGCTTTCATGTGACTTAAAAAGCAGAAGCCATGAAGAGAAGAGTTGGAAATGTCCAGAAAGGATAGGAAACTCATTTCAATATATGAAAAGGCTTCAGGCTCGTGCTCAAATCTGACTTCAGAAAGTATCAGCTTCGTTAAAGGTACTTTATTATCATCACCTTCAAGTAGAGAGTCAATGGTACAGTTACTCATATTTAAGCATTCAAGATTTGGCAAATTTGGCAGCCTCGTTACATTGGTCCATGCAAGACTGAGAAAGCTCAACTTGGGGAACAAATGAAGACAGCCTACCCCTTTGTTAGATATGTCACTCCCCCAAAGGTCAAGGTATTCGAGCTTTGTCAATACCTAACATGAAAGTGTACGAACATAAGCAGAAAAAAATGAATGCAGCCCAAATACCAAAGAAATCATAATATAGAGCTCTAAGCCAGTGTAATTCAGCAAGAAAGTACAGGGATCAAAATTGTACGAGAACCAGCTGGCTTATGAATCAACTTCAACTAACATTGCAGTCATTATCATCACTTGCTGCATCTAAGATGAACTGAAAGACAGTCCTAAAATGAAAGTACACAGGTAATGTAACGTTATGCAGTAGATTGATTGAGTTTTAGATCAAGATAGGTAGGATATATTGCCTTCAGATAATGATCTGATATTTATGTAAAAGATGATATGGCATAACAATATTGAATAATGAAATCCAGGATTTTAGAAATGCCTTTTACCTTCTAGCCAATGACATAAGAGTTCACTCAATAAATCATCAAAAGCACGAAGATATGAATCAAAAGAAAGTTGATAATAACAAACAGCATGAGCATAAGTTGCCAGGTTATGGTACCTGAAGAGAACTCAGTGCCTCATTAGTCACAGGTAAACCACCTAAGTCCAAAACAGACAACCTTTTAAGAGACGGGAGAAGTTTAATACCATCTGCAGTTATGCCTGTTTCTGAAATATGAAGTCCTTCTAGACTTGGAATAGATATAAGATGCTTAATAGCAGCATTGTTAACCTTAGTGCATCTTGAAAGGTCCAACTCCTTTAAACAAGTCATACCTGAACCCATTGAGAATATCAGACAGATTTATAAATCTGGTTCAACTTGAATTCCTTGGCAAGATATGGACATAATTCTATAGCAACTTCATGAAGAACACTCCATATTTTTCATTTGCTACAAACAATTTATCAGTTATTGCTAGTTCAAACTTCTAATTGTTACACTAAGCATTAAACAATAGAAAAAGAGGAAAACAATTACAATATAACCTTACCAGTAAGAGGCCATAAGGCAGGAGTGGTGATTCTGTGACAATCTGCCAGATTTAAGGATCGCAAATATTGAAACGCTCCTAAATATGCCATCCACTCAGCATCCACTTTGTTTTCACCCTGGAGATCAATCACCTCCACACTATGTTTGAAAAGTCTACAAGAGCAAATTTTATTTGGTGATGTGAATAAACATTATATGCACAATGTCAGAATTAGGACAACTAATGCAATGCATTTCTAAGAAAGGTCACAAACACAATAGACTGTTTCTGGCATAAAAATGCTATTCAAATTCCATCACAGCTGAAGAAAGACCACAGACAAACTTAAACTGTCTTCACCTTTTAACAAGAAAGGCTAAAATTAGACTTAATATCATGTGTATAATTACACACGCCATCCATGCACATCCTTCAAGCTAAAGGAATATAGATTCTCAATATGATCCTAATAAACATACTAAATTTGTTAATTTTTATCACTGAAAATGGGATGTCAATATAAAAGAGTAAGAAGATGCCAACAGTTGGTGGATAAATGATATTAGAAAGCATAACCCTTGCGCAGTTTAGCTTTGATTTCATTCTGAACTTCAAATGATAGCAAACATTTCAAGTAATGGCCTGCTGTTATCCACCATCTTTATAGGACCTGATGCATTACATCTACTCTCAAATTCTTTCTAATAACTATACCTAAAAGTGTGAGCTCTTGTTTTTAAAAAAATCTTCTGCTAAAATTGTACTCGTAGACTTTGGAATAATCTATTACCACCCGTCATCCAAACTTCCATTGACATTAAAATGGATATCAGTCAAATAAGCTCAACTCTAACACCATTACGTCATTTTCTCTCGACACTTAATTTTTATATAATTGAAACTAAATGACAATTTGAATAAAAAGGAAAAGCGTACTCGAGTAAGGAAGGGAAGAGCAGACGGCGATGGAGAAGGCGGCGAAGAAGAGAGTCTGCGAGAGAAGAAGGCAAGCGCTGCAGAGATCGTCGCTGTCTCCTCCACTTTTCGATACTCTCGCTGCTTTCACAGGCCGCCTCTATGCATAGGCTAACCAATCGGCTGCTCTCTCCTTCCGATTTCATTTCTCCGATTTCCAATTGCCTCTGCTCTGATCGATAACTCACTATTCTGGTCAATGAAAATCAAAGAAGCTCCCTAAGCCTGGTTGGGTTGTATATTTGTATAATTGAAAGAAGAGGTAATAAATTGAATTCTTAAGAAGTACTTAAGAAAAGACCAAACCTTTATAAATTGGTTCTGATATCTCTTCCCTAAAGAAAAGACCAAACCTTTATAAATTGGTTCTGATATCTCTTCCCTAATCTTTTCTTTAAGTATGCTAATTGCACTTGTGTATTCTTTTGTGATCTAATTATTTGATCACTTGTTACTAAATCATATGATTAAATTGTTAAAGAGCATAAACTTGATCGTTCCTAATACAGATGCTCTCCCACGCGCCATAAAAACTGACAAGCGTCATCATAATATAATTCTTTGAAAGTTGTCTTTTTTTTTTTTTGAATAGTCGTGGCTAGAATTAAGCCAGATCCAAAGTCATTACAGCAGAAATGAAGGCAGGGGAAATAGAACCCCAAATGTGAGAGCCAGAAATAGAACCAGATGCCGAAGCTAACAGATGGACAACCTGATTCGCTGACCTCCTAACATGAGAAACAGCTATAGACCGAAATTGATCTAACAAGCGGTGAATATCGAAAACCAAACCACCAAGATAGGAACCATTATGTTTGCCGTGAATTGCAGCAACCAGTTCCAAACAATCAGATTCAACAGCAATCCGACGATCGGCAACAGCGCTCTTCAACCAGCTAAGCGCCTCCCTCAACCCAACGGCCTCAGTGATAACGGGGCTTGCTGCCACCCCACTATTGCATATACCGCCACCAACACAAAGACCCAGATGATCGCGAAGGATCCATCCCGCCCCTGCGGCGCCGGAGGCTGGCTGAAACATAGAATCCACATTTAACTTCAGAGTACCTTCGGGGGGCGGCACCCAGTGCAATGGGGACGATACAGTGGAAGGGATAACACCAACTTGCCTTGCCGCAACCGCAGTGTTTATATTGAATCGTAAAAGAAGTCATAGCATAATTAAGATGATAATCATCTAGCCAAAAGGAAAAAAATATAAATATTTCCTAAGCTTATAAGAATTTATCAATTTAAAAACACCAAATATACGGTATAGCTATAGCTAGCACAGACAAGTTCGTATCTTATGTTAATATCTTTTTCAAGACTATCAACAACAAATTCATCAATTGATTAACATAATTCTCTTTCTAGTTAAAACCCGTAGGATTGCATTACTGATTCGGTAATTTTGCTACTATGTTTGACCCTAATTCAAAAGATTTATATCAACCTATCTTTAAGTTTTTATGCTGCTCCTTCCAATTATGGTAGATCTATTCACACAAAAGGATTTCTAATTCTTAATCATATGAAATCAAATCATGAACTAATATTCTGGATATTTTAGAACAAGATTATAATGCACAATTGAATCTCAATAAATCAATTAATACATCTGCATTAAATAAAAGATTAAATCATATTGTTATCACAACTTAGGGTTCATCACACCTAGGCACTAAACAAATTAGTTCCTATCCATAGAAAACAAAGAAATCATATTCTAAATCTCCCTTTTCTTCTCTAATAAATTTTCGAGCAATATGGATTGGATGTTGCTATCTATAAGATCTTGTGATGTAATCTTTGTTTTTTTCCCCGTACTCTACTCATAATTGTCACTTCCTTATGTTTCTTATGACTCATACACGCTTTAAAATTTGCCTCCTCCTATTTTACCTCCTTTCACAACTTTTTATTGTAAAAAATAGGATTTCTGAGATATACACGATCAACATATACAGTCGTGTAAGTGATCATGCATTTATAAAAGCACTTGAATTCATGATTTTACACAGGTACAAAGTCTTACACAGGCAACATACACGACTGTGTATATTATCATACACGGGTGTATAACTTCATATGATTAGAAACAATATTCTTCAACTCTCCATATATTTACAGAAACTTACACAGTCACTGTACATGGTCATGTAATTCCTAGTTGCTTCGAATCTTCTTTCCATGCCACGATTTCATCCAAATTCTTCTCTTTTTAGTTCAAGAAGGTAATTATCACCTATAAACACACTTGAAGTGAATTAAGCACCAAAAATATTATAAAACTACTGAATAACAAGCAAAACACATCAAATATGAATATATAAATATGGTCAAATAATCATTTATCAAACATTCCTATACTTAAGCTTTTGCTTGTCTTTAAGCAAATCATAATCTAAATCATTAATCCTACAAACATCCTTCCAGTATTAACCTCAGCCTATCCATCCATAGTTTAAATCATCATATCATATTAATCAAATTAACATACAATCAGATTCGAGTTATCCTAGAAATAACCTTCATAAGTCAATACGAATAATAATCACATCAATAATCATTTTGAAATCAAAAGCATAAATCTTTACATCCTCACCTAGGTTTCTCTTAATGCACTTAATTGTTTAGGGTAAAAAGTATAAGAACTCCCAAATCAATGCACAACATGATTCTTAACCATAAGCTTGAAATATTATCATATCTCCGCCACTTATAGGTATACTAGAAACAAAAATCAAAAGGTCTTAATATAAGGTTTTAATGGGGCTTAGGCAAGGTATGATTGGGATCATCAAAAGGGTGATAAAATTGAAGGAAATTTACAAGAAACTTGGTCCTTCACAATTTAGGTCCTTCGCATTTTAAATCCATTGGTGCCATAACTTTTAACACTTTTTTCAAACATTTTTTTAAATCACATTTATCACGTACCAACTATTAAAGAAATATTTGACAAAAAAAACTATTAAAATATTTGACCTTTTCAAATTTTAAGTTTCAAACAATCAAATAACACAAATATCCTTCAGGGTTCAAAATAATAAAAAGGCTTCAAGAAAAATAAGGTAAAGACTAACAATATGGTTATAATCAATGAAAAAGGTTAAGTCTCAAAATTGATTATTCCCAAGGGATAAAATATGGTAGGGTGATTACCAAGAAAATATGCTAAACAAATGTCGAACTAAATGCCTTTATCATTTCAATACTTCTAATTTAACAAATATGATCTCTATATGAATAATAACAACTTCTAGAATTATCCAACTATACATGATAACACACATGAAACAATAAGAGAGCTTAAAAATTGATGTATTTGCTATTAGGTACAAAAACTCACAAAATGAATCTTATATGTGTAAATAATATGCAATTTTTATTCAAATTAATTATTTCAGTGATTACTAAAAATATGACTTAGAGAAGCAAGTTCATTCTAACTTTCATCCTTTTGCTTACAAAGTCAATTTAACAATCAATAACAATCTAAAGTATTTTGGACATATTCTAACTAATTCAGAATATCATTTAATAAGATTTAATAAAAAAGATTATAAAATAATTGTTACTACATGATAAATGCTCGTATTGATTGATTTTAAAAAATGTATGAATAAAGTAATGTATATAAACTTCAGGGTTTAAAATAATAAAAAGGCTTCAAGAAAAATAATGTAACGTCTAATAATGTGGTTATAATCAATGAAAAAGGCTTAGGAGGTGTTTGGCAAATAGCTTATTATCTGTTTTTTAGCTTATTGACTAAAAGTTAGCTTTTTGACCATCTTAAAAAGCTATTGATGTGTTTGGTGAATGGCTTATTGTTTAGCTTATTTAATCCCAATAAGCTGATTTCTAAAAGCTCCATAAGAGGAGCTTTTGGAGTTAGCTGTTTGTCTAATGACAGTATTGCCCTCTACTTTACTCTCTACTTTTGCTCTATGTGTTTTCAAAGTTGGCTTTTTTGATCGTACAATTAATGAATCGAGACATAACATATCATAGGTCTTAAGGCTTTTGAACTTAGTTAAAGATAAAACTACGTCTCTCCAAATGGATATAGGATGCACATTATATAATTAATAGAGAGAAAGAAATCAAAGAGTCTTAAAGAATACAACTAGTGATATAAGGGCTATGAAGCCTAGGAATTTGACTATGATTAGAGAAATGGTCTTGGTCATAGGTACTCGACTTTCCTTATTCTCTAGTTTAACCTCCAGTTGGATACTATAAGGAATTATGTCCTATGGTCTTCTTATATAGCTTCTCTAGCATCCAAGGTCTCCAAACTCAGTTGTTTTGGAAGTTTAGATATTAAGGTTAATAACTCATAAGTGTTAAAGCTTTAAGGCCATTGCACTTTAAATTTGAAAGTTAGTTTTGATCAGCAAATTATATCTTATATGATGAAATTTATACCCTTATAGGATTTTTCCTTGTTTTAATACAATTCTTTAACTTTAAAAATAAAATTCAACCTCATTTCTAGTAACTTAAAGAAAATCTTATAGAGGAAGTTAAAGCATGAGATTGTTTAATACTCATCTAAGGAATTAGGATTTAGGATTTTAGGGATCAAAAAGATAAAGGTCTTATTAATTTCTTTAAGAACAATGCCTTTTCAAAATACTCTAAGATATAATTAGTGATGATATCTTTGATTAGAAGCTAAGCATTTAGGTAAAAACTTCCATTGAGACCATCTCGACCCAGGGCTTTCTTTAGATTTATCTCAAAGGCCACTTCCTTATCATCCCTCTCATTAAAGGGTTTGTATAACAATTATAGTTCATCTATAGAGAATTTGTTAGTGATGAAATACTTAAGTATTGGAGTTGTGGAACTTATAGAAGACCCATTCCCTAATAAGTTCTTGAAATATTTAAAGGCTTCTTCCTTTAACTCCTCTTTAGTTATAGCTAAATCCATATACCCTCTGTTTAATAAGTGGATGCAATTAATATTTCTATAGAAATACTTAGTATTTTTATCTCACCCTTTTATTTATAGTATCTTAAATTGTTGCTTGATCATCAAATTGCAATTCCCTACTTCTTTATTATAAGATATCATACCCTCTTTCTCCTTTTTTAGTCATCTTAGATCACCAGGATACTTATAGACTTCTTCTTGAACCTCTTTCAGATGGTTTTTGGTGTTGATTATCTCTCTAGAAGTGCTTAACTTGCTTAACTTGCTTAAATTGCTTAGGCTTTTTAATTCCTCTTTTATAAATTTTGGTTTCTTGATACATATATATGCTAGGTGACCCTAGACATGTTTTAATCAATGTTTTAAAAACCGAACCGGACTGGCCAGTTTGACTTAAAACAGTCTGAAATGGTTAGTTGTCCGGTTCGGTTTTATTTAAATATGTATAAAACCGAAAACCGAACCAGACAACTGACCAGTTCAAACTGTTTTTAATCGGACCGGCCAGTCTGGTTTGGTTTTTAAAACATTGATTAAAACCTGATTTTTTAGAGAACCGACTAGTTTCTTAGTAAACCGGTCGAACCTGTCAGCCAATATGTGTAATACCATAACTTTAGATATGCCAAATCAAACTCTCTAGTCGCCTCCACCATCTTCTCAGATCTCATAGCAACTACTGTTATTGCATATGGCTTGGACAAAAAAGTGTCAAGGAAAGGGGAGCTTTTTCTGCTATCTCAATCCTTCCTATAGACTTGTGGGACTTCTCCACATTTTTTCCGAAGTAGGAGGTGTTAATTGGAGTTAATTTCTAAAACAATTTGAACATGGATTTTGTGGTCTTGCTCCAACTGTGTCTTCTTGATTGCGAAGATGGTTGAGTCAAGAGTTGTAGCTGTAGCTACGAGGACTAGAGCACATGAACCAGAGTACTCCCCATTCCTTATTAGATAGCATTCATCGTCCAACCATCCCCTTCCATACGACTGTCTAATGTGCTCATCCTTACTTGTAAAGGAGCTCGCTTTATAGAATATGAGAGCTTAAAAAGAAGTGAAATGTACAAAAGAAGCTACCTTTGTGAAGCTACAGGTGCTAAAAACATGATTGTTATGGAGTTTAGAGTAGAAAAGGAAGAGAACCATCCTCCTTTGGTTGATCTGGAGACCACTTCCAGACCTCGGCACATTGCCCTCTTTGTTGAGCCTTCTCTTTTTGTATGAGTCTTCATTTTCCTTTTTTTCTTTGATTTGTGTTCTTGTTTGTCTTCAGTTTTGATGTTAGGCTCTGTCGTGATCATTGACTTCTAGGTTGTGACAAAAAGATGGCAAGTTGGAACTTTTGTTTCCTAACTCCTACAAAATTATGCCAGTGATTCAATCTTACGGCTACCTTTTTTCTTTGGAATTGAAGTATCCTTTAAAGCTCAATACTCCATAGTTGATCTTTTCATTTTAGATTTCTTGTATTTTTTTTCAGGAATCAATTGGTTTCTCCTATAGAGCTCAGTGAGCATTTCTCAGACATCCGATTTGTTCGTTTACCATCTATGAAGTGATCTTTTAACTATTTCCATCTTTATTTTCTTACTTATGGGGCACAGATTTTTCAGTTAGTTCACTTGCTTATATGGATTAAGTGTGTCTTGACATGAGTTTTATGAGCTTCTATCCAACATAAAATCACAATGAGGCTTGTTTGGTTATTTGCCTAGAAATTTATTATTTTGGGCAACTGTTGGAGTGCTGACTGAGAAGGGGCATCCAAAGACTAGTTCTACTGGCAAAGCTATTGCATTTGGAAACTTGGATGTTTAGATGGAAAATACTATTTCTGTTTTCTTATTTGGAGATGCTTATTAACAGAACTTTAAAGAGCACGTTGGAACACTTTTTGGCCTATTCAATTGTACCGTAGGCAAGGACAATCTGGTATGATAAGTTTTGTAACATTTAGTCCTTTATTTCATATCAATTTTTGTAACATTTAGAACTCTATTGAATATCAATTTCTGGTTTTGGATGTTTAGATGAAAATACTATTTCCGCTTTCTTGATTGGAGATGCTTATCAACAGAACTTCAAAGAGCACGTTGGAACACTTTTTGCCCTATTCAATTGTACTATAGGAAAGGACTATCTAGTAGTGATAAGTTTTGTAACATTTAGAACTCTATTTTATATCAATTTCTATAACATTTAGAACTATATTTCATATCAATTTTTGTAATATTTATAACTCTATTTCATATCAATTTCTGGTTTTGATAGTTGAGTTATATATACTCTTTCAACTATTCAATTTGTTGATCTAAAGCACCAAAATTGAAAACTAGCAATATTTTAGTTAGGCTATTTAAAGTGGAGCAATTGCTGAAGCAAAGTTTAATAAGTGAGTAACATCTATTGGTCTTTTATGTATCAATTCTGTTGTTGTTCGTCTTCTTTATTACAGTTGATAATGAGAATTATTTAAGTTGTATACTTTTTCCCTGACAATAGTATACCCAATTATTTTTTTAATACTTTTTAGGTTAAATCATAATAGAGAATATGGAACCATCCTCTACTTTTGGTAAGTCCGATCTGGCATGGAATTGTTTTTCTTCTTCTCAAGCATTTGATGGGAATATCCAATATAATTGTATGTTTTGCGGTATAATATTTAAAAGGGAGGAATTTTTAGAATGAAAGAACATCTTACTGGTGTTAAGGGTAATATTGCTTCTTGCAAAAAAGTAACACTTGATGTACGTGATATGATTGGAAAATATTTGCAAAAACAAGTAAAAAAGAAAAAGGAAAATAAAGAGTCTCATGATATATCTTTTAGAGATGATGAAACACCGCAAGTATTAGATAAAGGACATAGAAAAGCTACTATTGACATAGATTCTTATTTTTCTCCAAGAACTACTCCTGGTTCTCAACCTATTCTAAAATTTTTTATGGTTGATAAGGATGTTGTTTTACGATGTAAACGAGCATGAGCTAGATGGTTCTATCATTCATGTATTCCTTTAAATGCTTTAAATTCACCATTTTTTCATGAAGCAATTGATGCTACAACAACAATAGGTCCAAGATTTAAAGTATCATCTTATTATGAGTTACGTGTACCTTTGCTTCAAGATTTAAAAAGGGAATGTCAGTTAATTGTAGGTACATATAAATCTAGTTGGGAATCAACAGGATGCACTATTATGGCAGATGGGTAGACTGATTAAAGACAAAGAAACTTGATTAATTTCTTGGTTTATTGTAATATTGGAACAACTTTTATCAAGTCTATTGATGCTTCTGACATGGTAAAAAGTGATAATGCTTTATCTGAATTATTCTCTGAAATTGTCGAGTGGGTTGGACCAAAGAATGTTGTGGATTTTGTTATAGATAATGCAGCTAATTATGTATCAGTTGGGTACTTATTACAATCAAAGTATGGGCATATTTATTGGTTTCCATCCACTACTCACTGTATAAATCTTAATTTAAAAGATATTGGTAGTATGGGCCATATTTCTAGTCTTGCTTTACGCGTATCTAAGATCACAATTTTTGTGTATAATCATGTCACATTTTTGTCTTGGTTTTGAAAACAAGAAGATTGGGTTGAAATCGTTTGTCCTGCTGCTACCAGGTTTGCAACTACATTTATTACTTTGAAAATTATTTATGAACATAAGCAACCACTTCAAAATTTAGTGGCAAGTAAACACTTTTCAAGTCATAAATTATCAAATAGTGAAAAAGAAAAAGAAGTTTGTGCTATTATTCTAGATAATAAATTTTGGGATGCTTGCTTGATCATTGTGAAGATTGTGGCTCCGC
>JANZLH020000421.1:3532382-3543565 GCA_026770325.2 Erythroxylum fimbriatum
TCGGGAAGGTCCCGGTAACAAAATTTTTGTTTTTCCGCTGCTGGAGCATGTGATGTTCCTCCCGGGATTTTCCTACAATATATACCAATATATAGTAGTATCTCCAAATACAAAACAACACAAAAGGGCTTAGAATGTCTGGTGTTACAATAAGCATGTTACTTATAAATGAGTTTATAAGACTAAAAAGGAATCCTAACATAGGATTGAGTAGTTTAACATCATGTTGGTTGCTAAGGGTTTTATTTAAAATGAAGGGATATACTTTAATGTTACCTTCTCTCATATATCTTCTAAACACACATTCATAGTGATTATGGAAATATTAGCTCATTTTTATTTGGATCTACATTAGATGGATGCTAAACTATTTTCTTTAATGGATACTTTTATTAAAAAGTCTATATGGTATGAGTTGAAGGGTTTCAAATCAAAGATAAAAGACAAGGTTTGTAAATTCAATAAATCCATATACAAATTAAAACAAGCTTCCTAGTTATGGTACCTATAGTATAATGATATAATCACCTTATTCAATTTCATAGAAAATAAAGATTAAAGATGCTTAATCATACAAGGTTAGGGATAACAAGGTCAGTTTTCTACTTCTACATATAGATGATATCTTTCTTACATCAAATAAATTGGACATGTTGCATATGGTTAAGTAATTATTACATAGGCTTCTTAACCTCAAAGATTTTGATGTATCATCTTTCATCCTAGGTATTTAGTTTCACAAATATAGATCTCAGAACTTATAAGGTATCATTCAAAGAGCTTAAATTAAGGTGTAATGGAAAGGTCTATTATAAAAATTTGTGCAATATTAATCTCTCATAGAGGGGAGGTTATCTTTACTACAATGTTCAAAGAATGAACTTAAAAGAGATTTCATGAAAAATATTATTCTAGTTCACTTGGTAACCTGGTGTATGCTATTGTATTTGTTAGACTACATTGCATTTATTGTTATATTTTTAAATAAATATTTATTTAACCTAAGTATAGATCACCACATTGTCGTTAAATAAGTTTCGAGATACCTTCAAGGGACTTAGGATTATATACTGACATATGAGAAACATGAGAAATTAGATATGATAGCAAGTACAAATTAACTTTACCATATATGTAAATGATAAGAAGTCCAAATTAGGTTACATTTTTATGTTAGCTAATGATGTTATTTCATGTAAAGCAGACACTTATGATCTCCTTTACTATGCACATTGGGTTTGTTGCATGTCATGATGATAATTCAAAGGTAGTTGGTTAAGAAAATTGATTTCTAAATTATCTATAGTTGATTTAGTTGCTAAACCTATTCAATTGTACTGTAATAATCATTCTACAATATTGTTTAATAATCATAATAAAACCAAAAGAACTTATACGAAAAGATGATGCCATAATAGAGCATATTTGAACTGTGTATATGTTGGTTTATCCTTTGACTAGAGGACTTTGCCTATTATTTTTGATAGACGTGTTTTTTAATATAGGTGTTTTGAGGTTGATTAACACTGTTAGTTAGAAATGATTATATATTTGCTTCAGATACAATTTTATCATTTCTTTCTTAATCAAGCTTGTTATTTTATGTTGTCATAATTAATATGGGTGAAAACTTTTAAGATTTATGCCAATTTTAAGCATATGACAAGTCATTGGAAATATTTACGATTTGCACTTACTTTTATGTCTATTTAGGTATCTTCGAGAGAAATATACATTTATGAGAAATAAAGAATACAAGTTTTCAATCCCATAAAGAATATCTCTTATACAATTTCGCATATTAGTATAAAATTGAGAGAAATCGAGATTGATAAACAAGACATGATATAAAGTACCATTATTGTTTGTCAAACTCCATTTTCTTATTCATATTTATTATATATGTGTGGTTTTATTGCGTCTTTGTCAGATAAGCCATATATTTCTAATATGTTTTAGCATCAGAAGCCTTGGCAGTTGTCAGGAAAAAAAAAATACAGACTTCCATTATTTTTGGACCAAATAGTTTTCAAAAGGTTGACAATATAATGTATAACCTTTATTAAAAGAAAGAATGTTAAAATTTTTCTATTGAATATTTATTAATTATTTTTAAAATTACAATTAGAAATTAAATTTGATCCTGTATAAAGATAATAAAGTGATTCAATAAATAATATAATTAAGTCAATTAAAGTCTAACGAAGAAAAAATTAATATAAAAAATTATGAATATTTTTTACTCATTCTTAAGTAATTTTGTGCCGTATTTTTGATTTGTTATGCAAACAAAGTGCATACAATTTATGTATAATTTAATTGAAAGTTTTAGAAGTTTATTGGAAAGTTAATGAGTTTTGTCAAACGTTCAACTGCTTCCTCAAATAAATTTAAAGAAATGATATACGTTTGTACATTATCTTTGTATATACAAAATAATGATTAATTATTGAAAAGTTAATAGAATTTGTGTTAATTTTAATAGTGGGCACCGCATAGAACTATAAATATGACGTTAGAGCTACGGACTACGGAGGACATTTAAACGGCCGTCACAGTCATAATTGGCACTGTGGTTGTCTCAAATGGTAACAGACAAAAGACTCCCCTTGCCTTGGAGCCAAGTAATGCGACTGGTTGACTGGAATCGTTTTCTGTAATCTAAAAGAAAATCAGAATAAACATACGAAACATGATGGTAGACATCTTTTAACTACTTCTTGAGACGTTTTCGCGGTGGTTTAAAGCTAGTAGCATTTGAAAATTGCCCATGATTAACTCTTTCTAGGATAAGGAATTTTTTCTTTTTTTTTTTGTGATAGGCCACTGGGTTCATTAAATTATTAGGTGAAATAAAACTTATTAATTTTTTAAAAATAAGTAATAAATTCATTCAAAAGGTGAAAATTACATACTATGTGAAGTTATATCTCCTGAAAATGCAGCTCTACAAAGTAGAATATATCCAACAATAGCTTCTAAATGTTTAGTTGATTAGCATTGATCATGATAGTCATCTTTAGTTTAAGCCAAAATTCGTTCCAAGTGTACTCCTTTTACTCCTCAACTTTTTCAAATATTTTGGTATTTCTCATCCTCCAAATATGATGCACCAACATAGTAAAACCAGGGTTGAAGACTCTTTGCTCTTCTCTACTGGTCCATTTCAATTTGGTAGACCAAGCCAAACTATTCATCTAGTTGAGATTTTTGTCTTCCAATTCAAAGATACTGACAAAAGTACTTTTTTTGTATGAAGACATTTGAAGAACATATGGTTTAATGTTTCAGTTTATCTAGAGTATAAAGGGCAATTTGTATTTGGAATTTGAAACTTGATACTATCCTTAGTTCCCAATTTTTGCCATAAGATGAAAGAGTAAGCTGAAGCAATACCTGATTCTGATGTCAACTTGTAAAGTGGAAACTTGACCATAGGGCCTAGCAATAATTGTTTACATAATTGAGCTATAAATTTATGAGACTTATGAAGCTCCCATTTGATTTCACCTTCTTACACCTGACTTGGAGAATGTAAAGCCCACTGCTCATCAATAGATCTGATTCCGATGCCAATTGTTGTTTCAAATTATTAGTTTCAGTATCTTCATGGATATATCCTTTTAAAGCTGTAAAGAGGTTAGTGTTACATAAAGGCCCGAAGACATGCCAATTATTAAACCAAAATATTGTGCCCTTCCCATTTCGAACATAATGTTTGATATAAGGGTGTATGAAGGACCTTGTATGTAAAATCAGTTTAATAGTGTAAGATTGTGAAGAATTCTAAAAAATATCCTCCAAAGTCTCTTTCTCAACAAATCCTGTTCATTTTGTTAGCTGAATAGACTCCTAATCCTTTATACTATTTAGGAAGACATATAACACTTCATTTAACTTTGGTCATTCTTCCCCCACTAGAATTTTGTCCATGCTAGATGAAGTCTCTGATACTCTTGTCAATTTTCTTCAGAACTCTTTTAGGGATAGCTAGATGTGATAGCCAGTAGATGTGCAAATTATTGAGAATGGTGATAGCCAACTATAATGTACCTTCATATAATAAGAATTTATTGTTCCATTAAGAGAGTCTTCTGCTAACTTTTTCTATAAGAGATCTACATTTAGCTTCCTTAAGCTTCTTTATAGAAATTGGAACCCCCAAGCATGTGAGAGGTAATTTGTGTATGCTGAGCCTAACATCAACTATCACACTCATGAAATCTTTATAACTTTGTCCAGATAGGTAAGCAACACTTTTACTTGGGTTAAATTTGAGCACTGAGACTTCCTGAAATTTCTGCAAAGCTTTTAGAAGAGTTCAAATGGAAACAAGATCATTGGCACAAAGCAAGAGCAAATCATCTGCAAATGAGAGTTAAGTAATACTAAGACCATTGCATATATAATGAAATCTAAAATTTATGTTTTCCTTTGTACAAAGTTGCGTGATTCTTTATAGTAATTCAATATAAATGACAAATAGATAGAGAGAGCGGATCACCTTATCTGATTCCTCTGGGAGCTTTATAGAGCTGAGTAGGTTATCCATTCATCAATACTAAATGAGATGCAGATGTTATACAAGAGTGAATCCATTTGATAAACTCATATAGATATCCAAAAGCCTGCAGAGAATTAATAATGAAGCTTCATTCAATGGTGTCATAAGCTATAGTGACGTCAATTTTGAGTGCACAACTCCTGATATGCTCCTTTTATTTGTAATCTTTGAATAATTCATGAGTTAACAAGATATTATCACCCATACTCCTTCCTAAGACATAAACACCCTAACTTGGATTGATTAAGCTAGGTAAGGCAACTTTCAACCTATTAGCAAGGATTTTTTCAATAATCTTGTACACCATATTACAACATGCAATAGGTCTAAAATCATTTAAGCATTTAGGATTAGGGAATTTGGGTACCAAGATCAAGTTAGTCTTATTCAATTCAATGAGCAACCTACCACTTCTAAAGAATTCTTGCACTGCTCTTACTAGTGGAGTTTGTAAGACAGTCCATTTCTCTTGAAAGAACTTTGTGTTGAAGCCATCGAGTTTTAGAGACTTATCAGGATGAAATGAAAACACTACTTCTTTTATCTCTTTATGGGTAACTTCCTTAAGCATTTCAGACCATTGAATCTAGTTTATGGAAACTAATAATCTGTTGAGCAAAATCTTAGGAAGATTAGTTTCTTTGAAGTGCCTTCTAATCGCCTTTTTCATCTCTTCTAAATCATAAAACAATCTTCAAAGTATTTTTTTTCTTATTCCTCCTACTTGAATCATATTGTAGTAATACTTTGTATTCCTATCTCTTTGTTGCATCCATTAAACTCTTTTTGCTTTAGCTGGGAATTGTATGCTTCAAGTGCTTGTAATTATTTATTAAGGTTAGCTCTCTCTTTCTCAATGAGCACTAGATCTATAGGATTGAACGTTAGCTACTTTGGGTGAATGTGAGTTCCTTCATTGTTTGTAACTTATCTGTCTTCATAGGATCAGGGGTACCCATGAGAAGTTTTACTTAATCAGCCTTGATATATTTTCGTAATTGCATGCATTGAAATTCTTTAGAGCCCTTAAAGAGTTTGTTAATAGCATATGCTATAATTGAGTCAAGTTTGGAATGCTTTAATAGGGAATCGAAAAACTTGAATGAAGATCTTCTTATCCTCATTTTGCTATTAACCATCACATTGATTGGAGTATGAACTAAAAATTGTGGTTCTAGAAACACAACATAACTTTCTTGCATTTAAGCGAGCCAACAATCACTGACCAAACAACTGTCCAACTTCCGCTATACCAGTCCACTATCCTTCTAATGATTGCTCAATGTAAAAATAGGTCCCTGAAATTTGAGATCAACCAGACCCAACTTAGAGATTAACTTTATCAGTTCTTTAGTGTCATCATATGTCATACTTCTTCTTCTACTGGATTCAGATGGAGACAACAAGTAGTTTAAATCTCTTGCAAGCATGTAAGGGCTTGAGATGCTTAAATCAATTACTTGCAAATCCCTATATAATGTTACCTTATAGAATTCCCAATTTGCTACATATATAATCATAATTGCTATTGGAATCTTGTCAGCTTTAATAGTGAGATCACAAAGTAGTAATACATCTTTACATTCACACGGTAATCTAAAAGAAAACATACAATTTCCTTTCTTTATTACATGTGCGATCATCTGTAACTAAAAACACATTCTAAAAGTACTTTTTCTTCTATCTGTTGGCCTTGGTCCTTGCAGATGTTCCCTGTACTTTACTCCTATGACTTGGACCTACACAGATTAACGCTCGTGCTAAGCTTAAGAACTTAATAGGAAAAATACTTAGTTTTGATGACCACTTATAGTGGTCATCCGTCAAGCACACACATTCAAAAATACCACACTCATATACTATAAATTCACATTCATGAATCAAACATTGATATTCAATGCTCATGTAAATAATGATAGCATACTTAAGCAAAGTGTATAATACAAATATGCTTCAACATATTATCCATATACCGAAAATGCACATTTATAAGACAGATATTAATATGATACAAATTATCTATATAATTGCACATCATTACAATTCATCATTACAACCAATAAAAATGCTCATTAATACCAATTATTAATGTTCTCATACTGTATTTCTTATTTATGACTGTTAAGTTTCCTTTCTGTGCTATGCCTGCACATTTTCTGTGGGTGTGGATAAAGGGTGCTGTGGATATCCAAAGATATCAAAACTGTGGATACCCGAAAGTATCAAACAATGGATACCCGAAGGCATCAAACTGTAGATATTTGACGGCATCGAACTGTGGATATTAGAAAGTATCTAACTGTGGATACCTAAAGGTATCAAACTGTAGCAGCTGCACTGTAACCATATAGGCATGCTTATTTATCCACAACCAAGACAATAGAGCAGGCACTATAACATTTCCGTTAACCAACCATTTGTAAATTTCACAATTCATATATTAATAAATCATATGATATACATTTCAAGTCATAAAATCTATATTTGCATTCATACATGCAATTCATGGCTTACCCCCCATAGAAGGATATCCAAATCACACTTGTATAATCATACTATACTCATATAAGTAATGAATATACATATAGATCATTTATGTACATGCAAATTCTCTTTGGAATGCATTATGCTCAATCTTACATTCCAATGTTCACGTCTCCCAATTCACATGTGGTAAGTCCTATTTCATTTATTTCTAGGTGTTTGAAAATGTTCATACACATTCATAATGGTTCGGATAAGATGTGGTAGAAATCAGAAACAAAAATAATGCCACAGTAGTGACATACACTCTCTCCATTCATACCACTACTTGTTCCTTAATATGCATATACAAAAAGTTAGAATTGGGTTTCGAGATCTCCTAGAAAATTTTTGCTCTATGTCTATAGTTTCTATAGAACTAACAATTAGACCATTTAGACTTCTAAATCATGAGATATAGGCAAAATATCATAAGTTGCGCCAAAACAGGGGCAATATAAGGTCACCTTTTTTTTCTCAATTTTCCAATGTCATAACGCTAGAATTAAGTTAGAGTCTCTTCTATAGATAGTTAGTTCTTTGTCTTAGGTTTCATATGCAACTGAAATCATACAATTTAAAGGTCTGTAGGTTGAGTTATGACTCAAACAATATGACTGACTCAAACATACCCTACAAAATTCCACTACAGGATACTCACTTATCATATACAACCATACAAAGTAACACCAAAATAACACCAAAGCAACATCCTAGTAACAATTCCACATCCAAATGAATCTTTATATCCATTCAATCATACACAAAATATAGAAATCAACTAAGTGAAGTCCCAAACCTTAAAATTGGCAAAGTAGTTCTTCTAATGCTTTTTCTTCCCTTCTTCTTTGGCTTTGCTTGAATCACCAAGTGAAAAATGATGGGATGAAGAAGGTGAAATGGAGAGGAGAAAAATATGAAGTTAAACCATTTTTCCATCTTCCTTTTCCAGATGTGCTTTTATGAATTTTCTAGTCTTAGACACATGTTTCAATCCCATTAGACCATATGTCACAATCCTATTAGACCGTGTGTTACAATCCCATTGGACCACATGTTACAATTCTATTGAACCATATGTTGCAATGTTATGGGAACATATGTTACAATTCTATTGGACCATGTGTTACAATTCTTTTGGACACACATGCTTTAATCTTATTGGTCCATGAGTTGACTTTAGGAAAATTGCATATTGGTCCTCCTTCTTCCTTTAATTCCCACATTGTCTTACAATATTATGAATTTATTTCATTCCCATATGTATTAAGTTTCTAATGGCATAAATTTCATGCAATTTAGTTAACTATATCGGGAGTTATACCCCAAAAACTATAGGCTGTTCGAAAATAAGGACAATTGTCAGAGCTCAACTTCAAAACAAAATTCAAAACTCTTAGAGGCAGAATCAGA
This sequence comes from Erythroxylum fimbriatum, assembly GCA_026770325.2. Classification (NCBI taxonomy): domain Eukaryota; kingdom Viridiplantae; phylum Streptophyta; class Magnoliopsida; order Malpighiales; family Erythroxylaceae; genus Erythroxylum; species Erythroxylum fimbriatum. The sequence continues at coordinate 3,540,883 of JANZLH020000421.1, forward strand.
TTTCGGTTTCTTCATTAATGTTTTAGACTTATGTCTCTAGTTAATATCCAATTGAAATTATACAATTTGGAGCTCTACAAGCCATGATATAGGCAAAATTTTGAGTTATCCGCTATCCATTTTGGTTTATTAGCGACTTTTTAATTTCTACTTGAGCCTTTGAGGCATTATTTTTTAATCATTTCCTAGATTTCTTATGATTTTGAGTGATGGTCTCTTTTTAAGCTCTACTTTAGTCACACATATATGGTTAATTTCCCCTCTAATTGATCAATTAAGATATGGGAGTTTTGCAATTTTCTTCTTTGATTGAAAGTTTAATATTAAATTCTTTTGTAATTGGAATCAACTAGCTATTTGAATACAATTGTTTTTTTGATATTCCTTGTATGACCTTATTGGTCATCTTATTTTTAACATCTTCTTTCTTAGCATCTGCTTGATGCTTCAAAGGCTGCTATTCTTTAACAATTTCCTGGATTTCTTGTAATTTTTGGTGGGACTCCTTTAATGTTCTCCATTTAAGGCACACATAGAAGTTGTGTACATCCTTGGATGGTATTTTGATGTTTTAAATCAAATTGTGAGGATTATATGAAACCCGTATCTGCTTGAGATTCCTTGAATGTGTTCAATAAGTGTATATTTAGTGGATTATATTCAATTAATTAAGGCTCCAATTTGATTTGTATATGGAGATACAACTGAGATGCATTTTTTTCATTACTAGTAGCTCTATGGAGTTATGGTATATAGATCTATCAAATATTTAAACTTCTTGATTTTAGTTGAGGAATCTTGATTATCATATGTATACGCTTAGAATTGTGTTATTATAATTATTTATTTATATTCTAAGTGTTTGTGTGGTTTAGAGCATGAATTCAATGTTAAATTTATGTTTCATGAGGTGTTTTATGTGTTGGACATTAGGTAATTAAAGAACAAGAAAGATGGAAGTTGTATGAAGGATGTCACGATTGTGCATGAGGAGCAGGATCGTGATAGGCATGCATGGGGCTGCATGGCCTCTACCATGATCATGATAGAGAGGATGAAACATGGAGCACAATCGTGCCTCAATGAGTACAATCGAGCATGATCGTGACCTACGAATTTTCATCTATTTTAGAGTTCGGGGCTATTTTTGGAATCGTAGAAAGTGGAAAAAACCTAGGCACAACCCCAAGACCTAAGGCACTATATAAGAATATGAAATATAAAGAAAAAGCAGTGACCTCAATTAAAAATGAATTAAAGTTATGAGATTAAGAAGAGCTCCAAGAATTCAGCTTTCCAGATCACGGCTTCAATAAAATTTTTTGTTCTTTTTGCCTTTAGTTCTTTCATTATCCTTGATGTGTAATTTGAATTTTTTAATGTGAAAAATGTCTATGCAGTTCTAAATTTCAGATAAGAATTTATTTTGGAATTTTTTTGATTATTGATAAATTCATTATATTTTTAGATGTTTGTGATAATTGTTAATTCATAAACTTGACAACAAATTGAGAGAGTGAGTGAAAAGTAATCAATGTTAGATTGTACAACAAGAGTTGGCAGTTTAATAGACCAACAATTAACAAATTAACGATTAATCGAACAGATATCTTGGTTGAGAAATTGATTATCTATTAGATAGCTTCAAATCTAATTGAACAATTTTGTGAATTAAGAGGCTACAAATCTGTAAATTTCGAATTCAATTAGGGTTAATTGATTAGATCATGAGAGAGAGTAATCAATATCTTAGGAAATCTATGATCAAACACACAATTTAATTAACAAGATTAAAAGAAACAAAATAAGGAAAAAAAGTTCTAAGTATTTCATTTTGATCAAAACCCTAAATTTTATCAGCCGCTCATTGTTTATTTGTTTATTTTATTATTTTTATTATTTAAATTTAATTCAAATCCATTTCTGAATACCTTAGACGAAGTTAGGTTCAAATTACTGACATAATCCTCATGGGAATGATAACCTCTTGTACTATAAGATACAATTCGTATACTTTTGGTGTATTGAGAGTTTTATTATTAGATATAAAACTTGCTCAACACTCCTCCTTCTATCTCTTTGACATCTGACATACGTTATGCTCGAATGGTCCATTAAGGTAATTACATGTGGTTGCAAAGTCACATGCTCCTAATAGCTACTCTTGACTATATTTGTCAAATTACATAAGCATAAACAAAAACAAGAACATAAACTTATGGTGTTATTATATTAGGTGTCTTGAAGGAATGAACTTGGTGGAGGGGCATGATGTAAGACAAATTAGTAACACAAATCTTATTATTTGCTTACAAAAGAATTCATACAAAGCTAATTTAAGCATATATAATTAATGGTGGCTTAATTAATAATTATTAGATATAATAAGAGTGGTGATTAACTAGAATATTTTATCGTCCTTTATTAAAATTGATTTAAAAATATTTGAATAGTATGAAATGAAAACTTAAAAATAATTTTCAAGTATTATTAAAAGAAAAAGATATATGTCGAACACCTATATAATTAGACCCTATAGAGTAGACATTAATTATATATTTTATATTGATTGAGCCAAGTTTATATTACAAATTGGCCTCACTTTCTTAACTGTTTATGCACTTGTTGACTCCTAATTAATGAATTTTGTGCTTAATTTGGTTCCTCATATCGAACTTTCATA
>JANZLH020000421.1:3578440-3600775 GCA_026770325.2 Erythroxylum fimbriatum
AACGAGATGATTCTTAATTTGGATTAAACTAGAGATATATGGCTACATTTCTTATGAAGACATTGAATTTAAATTCTATTTCTAAGAATCTCAAAATTCATCATGAAGTTGAGAATGGGGTGCAGTACGTTGGAGGATGATGTAAAATTCGTCTTCGGACATTAAGGGAAAATTTGGGATTGATCTATTTAAATTTTGGCAAAGTTTCCTTCTTGAGAGTTGTATATCTTTCCGTTATCTTTCCAACAGTATCTAGTATGGAATTTTTGGACATTTGAGTCAAAAGTTATGATCTTTATAAGTGGAGATGCTTTGGAGAGTGAAAAGTAAGACGAAGCAAAGTAAGACGAAGCAGAAGTAAGACGATGCTAATGAAAGCAGGAAGAAAACATCGTCTTAGTTACTGTTCATCTAAGACGATGTTACTGTTCATTCACTTCGTCTTAGTTACTGTTCATCTACGACCATGTTACTGTTCATTCACTTCGTCTTAGTTACTGTTCATCTAAGACGCTTCGTCTTAGTTACTATTCATCTAAGACGATGTTACTGTTAATCTAAGACGATGTTACTGTTCATTCATTTCGTCTTATTTACTGTTCATCTATGACGCTTAGTCTTAGTTACTGTTCATTCACTTCATCTTAATTATTGTTCATCTAAGATGTCGTTACTGTTCATTCACTTCATGTTAGTTACTGTTCATCTAAGACGATTCGTCTTAGTTACTGATCATTCACTTCGTCTTAGTTACTGTTCATCTAAGACGCTTCGTCTTAGTTACTGTTCATACCCATCGTCTTAATTACTGTTCATCTTTTGCCTTCTGTTCCATTTTTGATCCTTCAGAAGAGAGAATTTGTCTTCGAGGTCTTCATGAAAGTTGTAGATCTCGAAGTCCTCTTTCAAACCATTTAAATACAAAATCAATCCGACACCTTTAGCAAAAGTTATGGCAATTGCGCCAGGATATGTACAATATGAGTAAGGACAAAAATATGTTTGATTCTTTTGGCCATAACTTCTTCTCTAGACACTCAAATCACTTGATTCTTGAACCATTGGATTCGTAAGACATTGCTCTAAATCTCCAAAAAAAATCATATCCATATGAAATGAGTTGGGAAATATTGAGTGAAAAAGGAGGGACAAATACAGTGTGTGTGTTCTTAAACATTATGAACTAGTGTTATTCCACTGAACATACTTCAATATTTTGATGATTTTTGGATCGGTAGAGCTCCAAATGAGATGATTTCTGATTTGTGGTAAATTAGAGACATGGAGTTACAAATGGTATGAAGAAATTAGAATTTAATTCAATCTCTAAGATGTTTAAATTCCATATGGAAGTTGTGTATAGTATACTGTTTTGGACAAGAGCAGTCCAAAAATGTTTGCAGCATATCTTTTGAATCACTGAACCAAATTGAATGATTTTAGTGGCATTAGAAACCTAAGACAACGGGGGACATTTTTCTAGAAGAAAGTATTATGTTAGATTGTTTAAGGGTACTATTGGCAAGACACTTAGATATAAAAAACATAAGGCATAAATGGAAAGGAAAATTGGACAATTCTCATTCATTAAAGGCATAATTGGAAGAAAAAGTGTTGTCTTGGTTATAAATAAAGGAGAAAATGTGATGAGAAGATTCTAGAGAAGCAAAATGCGTGGATGAGAAAAGAAATAAGAGAGAAAAACATGAAAAAGAATGAAGAGAGGAAGAAGAGAAAACAAGCTAGGGTTTTAATTTCCTTAGCCTTCTAGAGAGATTTTGAAGTTATTCAAGAAGAGAAAAAGGAAGAGGAAGAAAAGAGCTTCCCTTTGAGCTAAAGATCTATTCATTTGGTGAAAAATCAAGGTAAGATCATTTTGAATCTTTTGGATTTTTGGAAGGATTCTAGTTTATGGAGTTTAGAAAATGCTTGGGTTTAAATATTCTCGAATCAATTTTGTGATTTTTGCATTGTGGGATTTTTAAGTGGATTCCTTTTGAATTCGATTTGGTTTCTTTTAGGAAACCAAGAGAATCCTACCCAAGAACAAGGGGAAAGACAATCTTGACTTGGAGTTTTGTAAGCAAACTTGGTGGGTAATCTATTTATGGTTATTGTGTAAATGGGCGATGTGCCTAAGTGTGTGTATATGTTTCAAGTGCTAAAGCATGGATGAGAATTGGGATATTATGAGATCACGTAAGGTTAGAAAAGAGATGACGAGAAATTGAGTTATGATACAAAGTAACCAAGTGTTCTTGAGATGTGAGCTTATGAAAGGGGTAAAGATTGAAAGGTGAATTTATAATGATTATGTACAAATGAAGTGTAAATCTAAGTTGAATTAAACATATATGAATTATGAAATGGGAATGAGCTTAATATGTGATTTAAAACATAAACCTGGGATTGTCATTGAACATGCATTTTACATAGCCCATATAACTATTTGGGCATAAATGAGTTGTGTAACGGGTGTGAATTATGTATTGCATAAATTGTGATGTGCAGGTTAAACATCTGCGTACAAGCGTATCCAGAATTTGGAAGCAACTGTTATTTTGGAGCGTACTGTGAGTAAACTGAGATGGTCTCACTTTATCGTTTTTTATTTGAAAATTCTGTATTATATGATTATTGAATGATTATGTAGATGTGATTGCTTATGTTGGTTTTCAGACAGAAGGTCTGATGATTGTGATGTTTGATTTGGATATTGATGTGCTCATTGAATGTGAATTGGATGAACTAAGTGTACGTAATAGGATTGTTAAATATGTTTTGAAAGTGCATTTGCATGTAAATGAAAAGTGATACTCAACGGTCCGATGATATGTGAAAGTGAGTGAATGGGAACATACAAAGGTGATTGATGCATTCCATTGCATAAATGCATGAAATATAATAGCAGTTGTGACCAGAGTAGCCAACGATTAGGGCTTAAAGTTGAACGAGTGAAAATGAGCATCGAGCTCAAAAGTGATTCAGAGCCTTAGGCTCAACGTTTAATGAGCCCTATATGAGACATTTATCAATGAGCCAGTATCCAATTGATACGGGACAGTTTAGGCACTCGGTCACGACAAAGTAACAAATGAAAATGTGAGTCTCATGTGCACTGCATATGCATAATATGAATGATTAAGTGTATTGAATGTGAAGTGTGAAATTGAATGTGAAATGTGAAATAATGTAAAATATGATTTATATGTTATGTGAATGGGTGAGCCATCGATGATGGTCACTCACTGAGTTCGCAAAACTCACCCAAAATTTGCAAATATTTTTAGGATCAGAAGAATACCCCGTTAGGACAACGGGAATATATCTACAGCATTCAAGTGAAGGATAGAGGTCGGGATCAGTTCATGTCTGCATTTGTGTTTTTCCTATTTTGTATTGAATTGTATATTCGACATCTTTTTGTATAACTTGTGTTTTGAAATGACTCAAGTGTTTTGTATTTGTGAAAGGGCCAGAATGGCTATTGAAAATTGTGTTAATTGAAAATGTTTATGAATGGTCGTGGGCCCAATTTAAGTATTGATTTCCGCAGATATTGTGTTGTGATTTCAAAAAAAAAGTATACCAATTTTTGTGCGATCGAGTGTTTAGCACGTCACTCTCACGGGGTACGGACTCGGATATCACCACCGATGTCAGATTCAGGTTATTGCGGGAGTGGGGTTCTACATTGTTTCCTTAGTTTGTTTGTTCAATGGATACATGATCATATCACCTCAACTTCATTTAGTATTTTTGTAAATGAGGAGTTCGCTAAGCTCTTTCAAGGTGTCAAGGGTCTTAGGCAAAGAGATTCTTTATCCCCTTTTCTTTTCACTCTTACATTTGAAGTTAACATTAAGGTTATTGCTTATAATATAGAGATGAGTCGAAGGTTTAGGTATTCCTCTAAATGCAAATCTCTTAAATTACTCAACCTGGTCTTTACTGATGGTCAACTCCTATTTTGTGGAGCTAACACTTACTCACTTGGCATCTTTAAAGATTCCATAGCTTGTCATCTTTTAAGTATATCATCAAGCTTATTTAGGTATTAGTACAAATGCAAATCTCTTAAAATATTTAAGTTGCTCTTTGTTAATGATATACTCCTATTTGTTGAGCTAACACTTGCTCACTTGGCTTCTTCATAGATTCCCATAGACACTTCACTAAGCTTTTAGGCCTCTCCATAAACCATAATAAAAGCATGCTCCATGTGTCAGCTAGAGTTCAAGAAGTGGAATCTCTTTGCAACATTTTAGAGTTCCCTCTTAAACATGATCCATTTAAAAACTCGGGTATTCCAATCACTATAAAATACTATCTTTCAGATATTGTTTACCTCTTCTTGATTTAATAAAATAGAGGACCACCTCTGGGCAAAACAAATCTATAGGTAGACTCTAACTTATTCTTTTAGTTTAAACAACCTACATATATATTGAATGTTTCACATGGTTCCCCACAAAGGCTTTATCTAAGATGTAAAGAAGATTTTAATAAACTTTCTATGGTTAGGAGATATTGGAAGCCCTTATCTAATGAAAGTAAATGGGTTAATTTTTGTTGTTTTAAGATGGAATGAAGTTTAGGAATTGTTTCTATTAAAGTCATGAATCAATGGTAATTATTCAATGACAAAGAGGCAATTTGGGTCAAATAGATGCATGTTTATTACTTAAATGTTAGGAGACTTTGTGGGATGTAATCTAAAAAGGACCCATCATGGACTTTAGATAATTCAAAAGTTTAATAGGAAATGGCTCAGACACCTAGTTTTGGTTTAATAGTTGATACAATATAAGTTCTCTTTACATAAGAATTTAATGGAACTTAATAAGACCCAGGACTGTTAAGAATGCCAAAGTTAAAGAAATCATTGTAGGAGGTGAATAGAATTGCAGAAGAAGACGATTTTCAGCTCAAAGCTAGCCTCTGAAATTATAAATTTGATCCATCATCTTCTAATTGGATAATCTGACATAAAGATAAATCTAAGAGATTCACTAATAAATCATGCATATAGATATTTAAGAGAACTAACCTCAAGATCAACTAGTCTTATCTAATTTGGTCCAAGCATATCATCCCTAAAGCCTCATTTATTTTCTGTTTAGTAGCTAGGCAAATATTAAAAACAAAATACAGATTTAAAGGGAGTTTAGACCTCATATGTTAGCCTTTCAAATCACTTTCAAATTTTATTAATGACTTATTCTTTCAATGTTAGTTCTCTAAAACTTTACACTGATTAATTTTCTAATTATTTAGTTTTACCGGTCTTGAAAAGGATTTGTCTAGTGTAATGGAATGGGCAAGAAAGCAGTATGAATTAATGAGAGGTGATCTCTTCAATATTGCCTTGCATTGCAATATTTATGCTCGATGGTTTGAAAGTAAGGTAAAATGTTACCCAGAAAAATCTTTGAAAAGCTCCATATTTATCTGTATTACTCTAAGTTGGAATATAGAGATTGCAGTCTCCTCTTTGGCGCGTGACACAGCAAGCACCCATATTAGATCTAATGGGAACTTATCCGACTGAAGCTGCTCGATAATCTTCTTGGTCACAAACTGAAATAACTCTCCACGCTGACAGCTACTTTGCAGGTATTGTTAGCTTCGTTTTATCTTGTTATTGTTTGGAAAATAATCGATAACTTCTACTGATCTGCTTTCTCCTTAACATTGTAAAGTCTCAAGACTTAAAAAATTAAAATTAAAAAAGGGTCGAGGAAGAATTAGAATGACCTTAATCGGGCGTCACTTAGCAGTAGTAGTGGTGTACTAATTAGTGGTGGTAGAAGAAGAAGACTAGAAGTGGACTCTGATGGGGTACCTCACGTGTGCGCTCCTCCTGGGAAGCAGACAAAGAGACAGAGGGTGGACCACCATGTGACTGATAGCTGTCGTTAACCAAACAACAACCACTTTCTCACACCCTACCCCCTATCTGTTTTCGTCCGCCAATCAATTAAATTTCTTACTTTCCTTACCTAAACGGTCCCCCACTCACCGTCACCTTTGAACCTCGAAGATTTCAGTCGATGGTGGGGTCACTACCCCTTAGTTGCACCAGATGGTAGAAAAATATTTTACTTGGCTTGGCGGATAAATATATGTTGTTTTTCTTTTAGAAATCATTTTGTCCTCCTGTCTCCTGGATTCTAGCCATTGTATCATCCTTAGTTTCATAACTTTGACAGATTTGTATTCTTCCGCAACGTACTCAACACCTCCATATTAAACACCTTGTGTTATACTAACTAGGGATGAGATCCTCTATTCGCATAAACTAATTCTTACTCTGTTTTATTTCATTTCATCCACACATTTATATCCTAATTTTAAGCGTTGCGCATGTCCTGCTACTAATCTCCTATTGTTCATAGTTTATGCTCTACAACCAATCAGTTTAATTACAGTTTAGTGATAATTATTTAAAGGCATTATTATTTTGTGCATGTTTAGATACATATGATAAAGTCTATGAGATAATTATACATTGTAAATAAAATTATAATGAGATTATAATTATGAGATTTATATTGCATTTATGTATTATCCCTAAATTGTTCCTAGTCATTGTTTTATTAAGACTAGACCGTAATAGAACCTAAAAAAACTAGCACATGTTATGCTTTTCTTATAAAAAAATAGTCAATCTTATAAACTAAAGTATGTATATACTTAAACAAATATGTAAATGCTTCTTAGAGAACAAGTTTACTGAACAAACCCGATATGAGAAATCCATTTGAAACATTACTTGTATGTCTATGAAATTCTCATTGTGATGATTGTATAAGTGGTCTTTTAACTTGAGATCTCCAAAGTTATCTTGTACAGGGATTGCTATGTTTTAATACTACTTATAATTTATTTAGTCACGAGTTGTTTAATTGGTAGTCATTGGATGTAGTATGAATTATATGGAGGTAGTTATGTGATCAAGATAAGATTTATCACCTTGAAGTAATTAGGAAGAATATTTCATTGTTCTTGATTAGTATTGATTCAGGAAATTCTTGGTTAAGATAGAATGATGTTTTGTAATTAATTTATAAATGTCATTAATTGAATCAATAGTTAATGGCGAAGAACTAATATGATTGAACTCAAAATAGAGTAGACATTAATTTCAAGCTCTATATATAATTGAAACATTATATAATGAAATGATTGAATTATACAGAAAAATTATGCATGGAAAGGTTAGTCAAAACCACTTTGACATTCTTAAATTTTTTGTGGTCATAATGCATTACTAGACGTCAATCTTAATCTATGATTATAAATTGATTAATTGGAGAATTAAAGATAAATTAAAAGGATTTTTAATTTATCTACTTCTAATTGTGCATTTAAATTAAAATTAATAATCGTTGTCAATATATTTAGAAACCTAATGCGTCTCATATAAAGAACGAGCTAAAGAGAGCAAAGATATCTTATCAAGTTAGACTTGATTGTAAAGTTTAAGAAACTTTATAATTAAATATAAGATATTGGATCTTATTTAGGCATAATTAGTATTTAATTATAATTATTTGTAATTCTAATTAAAGTTTAATTGAAATTAGAAAATAATTTCAATTAAATTACTAAAATGTATAAAACTTATTATAAATAGGCTTAAGCTCTATGGAGCTAGCACTTCTTGCTTAACCTCTTTATAAGAGTTATAGAGTTTTCTCTACCTGTTCTGTGGATATCATTAAATGTCAGACACTTATATGGGTACGGTGGTTGAGATAGATCAATTTCAGAAATGATTTGACGGATACAACAAAAAAGAAACAATGTTCAGAATAAGGTTCAAATTAAGATTCATGTTTCGATTTATGTGTTAATTATTTTATATAAATAAACTGATCTTGGTTTCTGGGAAATCAAAATACAGAAAAATTTTGTAATTATTCTACCACTGTTGGGATTGAATCTTGCCATGATTTTCTAACAGTTGTATTAGAGTTATCTTTAATTCTTCAATTTGATTAAAATTTTTTATTGTTATTAATTATAATTTTGGAATTGAATAGAAAAAGTTTGCAACTTAAATATGAAAAAGGGTTTTAGATTAAAACCAAGATTATTTTGGCATTTTCCTTTTATTGTCTGTGTTCTAGAATTCTGGAATAAGGAAAAGGTCATGAATGTTGCATCTGCCATGGGTTTATAATTACCCTAACAGGAAAAAATCAGATTATGCATCTTCATTTGTGATTGTTTATTCTGATTGTTTTTATTTTTATGCTTACTGCCTTCACGTCTGCCCCTTGTTCTTTGGTTGTTTCCTACTTTGATTTTCTATATTTGCTTGTGTGTTGGTTTTGTTGTATGAGTATCTAGAAAAGTCAATTGTTTGTGGGTTTGCTTGCGATTGAGATTGCTAAATGTGTTGATCGAGTATCACCAACAGCTTGCAGATCAAGCTTTATAATAAGATACGAATTAAGATTCATACTTTGACTTATGTGTTAATTATTTTATAGAATTAAAGTGATCTTAGTTTTCAAGAAATCAAAATCCTAAAAAGTTTAGTAATTATTTCATTGCGGTTGGGATCAGATCTCATCTTGATTTCCTAATAGTTCAAACTGATCATCATTATCTTTTATTACAACAATAAGACCCTTGCTATAATTTGCATGAATTAAGTATGAGGTCAAGGTTGGATCTTATAATTTTAATCCAAAAATAAAATAAAATGTATTTTCTACTTTACATAGTTGTCAACCAGGAGTCTGAATCTGAATGTCTCTCTCCAATACCCATTTAGCCCATCCAAGGAAGAGATCAAAAGCAGAAAAGGATCATGTGCATCGGCGTCCGACACAAGGAAAAGAAAAACATTTTTCCCTTTAAGTTTCTTGCATTATTCACCATTCTTTTATAGTGGTCTATAGTAGAACATAGGACAAGAGAAGTCATATTTTCTACAGTTCAAAGATACATGATGAACGGAGGTGTACTATGTACAATAGGCATCATTAAAGAATCATTTGTGTACAAATCCATAAATTTATAGAGTTTGAATAAATTAGGTTAAAATTGTAATTATCTCAACTTTTGGCGATGATTTTAAAAATTTGTCACCAAAGGCCATATTTTTGGCGATGAAAATTCTAAATCATCCCAATTAATTGTTGCCAAACACATGCATTTAGTGATGATTCATGGAAACGTTGCCTAAAGACAAGCTTTTGGCAACGTTATTGAAAATTGTACAAAAAAAATCGTGGCTAAATCTCAATTTTGTTGTTGTGGATTGAGCACTCGAAAGTTACATGGTGTGTGTTACTTTAAGGCAAGAATAAGGCTTGTATAGGTAAGGTGAAGGAATTAAATACCATAGAAATTGTGATTTTGCTTTCCCAACAAATATCCCTCAATTCAGTAATGTAAGTGGATTATGTTAGTTGAAAAGAAGAGGGTTATCCATCTTGGCCCTGTTTGGCAATCTGCGGATTGCATTAGCTATTAGCTTATTATATTAGTAGTTAGCTAACAACTGATTCTATTAGTTGATTTGACCAGCGGATAACATCAATTGTTTATTAAAGATATTTGGTAAAATTAGTTGTTTAGTATTAACTATTTAAGCCCTCGTTTGTTTGATGGTTGAAAAGCCATGTATTAGCGTTTTGAGGGTATTAGTTGTTTGACTAATACCCTTTGTTTGGTTAACAGCTGGCGGGTTGGCTTATTCAACCCAACCAGCTGAAAATCAAAAAGCTCCAAAAAGGAGCATTTTACTCGATTAGCTAACAAAAATTTGTTAGCTTGACAAATATGCCCTCATTAGAATTGAATAGATCACCAAAAGCTTAAAAACACACCTCAAAGACTATATTTTGTGAAGTGAGTCTCTATCATATGGAGTGAGTAAGCTCTAAAAATATGAAGACGTATAGGTATGACAACAAAAAATTTGAATATTTTGTAGTATGAGTAAAAAGTAATAAAAGAGCATCTGGTGCCTAGTTGTTTAGTTCTATTCTACTCCACTCCTTTACGTATAAAAGAAGGTACTAGTTCTTGTACTTCTAGACTCTCATTTTCTATTAGCTTACTAACAAATGTTAAAGCATTCAATGTTCATTATTAATAAAATATATTGGCGTATCTTATTTTATATATTTTAGATGTACACAATAATTAGAAATTATATAATTTAAATAAATTACTTAATAAATAAGAAATTTGTGTGATTAATAAATTTGCTTTTTTACTTAATTGCATCACTAACTATTAATATTGAAAATCTAAATTCTTACAAGAATATTCAATAAAATACTAAGATATAATATTCATATTCTGAGAAAATTTTTTAAGTCATATCCTTATAATTTATTTTACACATAAACAGTTAAGACTAAACAGTTAATTTTGCCAAACATTCATAATAAACAGCTGATGTTATTCGCTGATCAAATCAGCTGATATAATCCACTATCAGCTAACAGTTAATGCAATTCGCTGATTGCCAAAACAAAGTCTAAATGTAAATGACTTATGAGGGCATGATGTCAAAAAAAAAACTTATAAGGTCATGATTAGATATTTAATTTTACAAAAATTTAAGTTTTTAACTCTAATAAAAAAAACATAGAACATTCTAAAAAATTTTGTCACTATAATATATTTTTTATTTCGTAACCAAAAAATGTATTTCATTAGTAAAAAAAACTCCCAAGTTTTGTAACTAAAAATCTTACTTCATTGTAAAAAATTTTATCATCATAGAATACATGCGTTTGAATTATCCATAATATCACTACAACATAATTAGCATAATTCAAAAATTTTGAAAAGAGGCTATAATTAATTTTTTACCTATTAATTTTTGGCTAATAATAAAAAACGCTCATCTTATGGAACTTTTAGAAATCAACTTATTGGGATTAAATAAATTAACTAATAAGACATTCACCAATAGAATCAAAAGTTTAAACAATTAGTATGATGTAAAAAAATCCGACAATAGAAATCTTTTGCAGAATATCAATTTTCGTATCCTTTTATATCCAGTTCATCGAACATTTTGATTCAAATAAAGAACCCTTTGGTTTTTTTTTTTTTGGATAAAACATGGCGACTTGATTATTGAAAAACTAAGTTTGACTTAGATGAAAGATTAGATGGTGCACATCCAATTACTATTCAAGGTTTACTCAGTGTGATCAAATTAAAAAAAAAAACTTGCAGTCAATTGATTGACGTCACCTAATCATGGTAGGAATAGCGCATGTATTTTCCAATAAATTAGTGGATTGGCCATGTGAAGCAACATTTTATTCCACTCTCCTATCTATCCTCCATATGCAAGTAGCTTCCCATTTTCAAGTCAACTAAATCATTAAAAGTTCTCATTGGTCCCCGTTTACTGACCTCCCAAATGGCTACATCTGCCATTAAGCGCATCTCACCCTCGTAGCAATTATATTAAAGTCTGTTGACTTCTATCCTCCTCGAGTTAAGAATCATCGAAGAGGTGTGTCAACTTTGTCAAGAAATTTTACTGTCTCTTAAGCGGCGAGTAAATTAAGGAGTTACTTTCCTAACATGAATACCTTTAAATGTATATATGTGTTTGCAACTTAATCATTGACGTTTAAAACAATTATGAATCGTGAGTTGCAATGTACACTACAGTTTTTCCTCGTAAACGAAAATGTTAGAATATTTAGGATATTCTTTTCCTTTTCACAACGCACTATGAATTAAAGTTACAATAATGATTTTAAAAATATTCTTCTTTATTTTCACCCTTTCACTACTTGCAATTGATGATCAATGTTTATATGAGAATGTCGATTAACACCCCAACATCTTGATCACAAATTGGAAGAAGGCGCGTGCCTTATAAATAGGTACCATGCGAGCCTGGAGGACATAAAGTTTATGTATTTGAACAACCAACTTCAGGACATTAAAGAATTAAGGAGAGAAGCAAGAGTCAGAGGGCAGCGACAATGGAAAGTAAAGCAAGCGAGCTTTATTTTGTCTTCATGAACTATGACCCTGAATATGAACGCCTTCGAACTGATCGGTAAACCGTCTATATTCCTTGTCGTTATTTACTTCAACTAAATTTCCTTTTCTGATATTAACGTTGTTTTATGATTCTGGAAATCGCACCATGATGTAGAACGAAGCGAGGAGCAAATAATGAGCTTGATTTGTATCTAACTAAGAAGCACGACGAGTTGCTGGCGAAGACACTAGGGGGTGGTACCTACAATAAGACATTGTCTTTGGTCATTGTTGATGGGTTTGCTGTGGAAATCACTGAAGATCAGGTAATTCATGAAACGCAACGCGGAAATTTGTTAAATTACTCAAAGCAGTAGTCTGCAATTCACGGAAAACTTGAGGTTTCTTCCTTTTGTTCTTGAGCAGGCCAATGTACTTAGATCTGCCAATGGGGTGAGAGTTGTAGAGAAGAATCAACAGCTTGTGTAGCCTTAGTCAGTAGAGAGCTCTGGCCTAAATGGTATCAAGAGCTTGTGAAATGCCGTTCACTAATTAAAATCACAATGTTCTTAAGTGGCCCCTTGTCGCGGCCAGTCGACTACGGTTTTTGGGTTTGGGTTCCCTCCAAAGAGATTGTGTTGGGACTTGCCCAAGATCATGCCACTATAATGTCAATGATTAGTTGCTCAGTATTCAGTTTATCTTCCCTTTTCCACATTTTATGGCTCATCGTAATCAGTTGACCATGTTTACTTATCGACTAATAATTTCAAATCAGAGAAAAAGGAACGGGGTTCACAAATTAGCTGATCAAAACTGATCTGCGATTAATCTTTAACTGATCATAGCAGCTGGCCTATACAGCATGGGATTTCGAGACCCAAATTAAAGTAGTGATGTTATGAACATAATATATAGAGACCATCATAATCACTTGTGTCTGTCTCTTGAAGTAACCGAATCAGAATGCAGTTTGATTACTTGGCATGTTTAGTCGGAATATGGGTCTCATTAGTCGTATAATCATCGCCCGCACATCGGATACACGCAATGATATTATCTGAATATTCAAAGAAAGCAGGTGAGAATAGATGGATTCTGTTTTGGGCTAATGTTGATATGAAACTATATTACGACTGATGCAGCTAGAGGGTTGTCCCACCCACTTTATCTAGTTATGCTTGATAAAGGACCAGGTCAAGTTTACCCCAAATGACTTCGACTCTCAGACAAGTTTTGTGTGTGCGAGAGAGAAAGAGAGACTGACGAAGTAGTTAGTGCACTAGTAGTGGGAATCACTGTCACATGCTTGTTTTCCGCTACCCATGCAGCCTCTGTTTTGGCATTCAGTATCATTACCCACTTGCACTTGACTTTTCTACTGCTAGGAACTCCACTGTTCCCCGCTTCTCTCTCCCCATAATCTTTTGGCTTCAAATCTTATCTCCAAAGCTGCATAGCTGATTGAACTTCTACCTCCAATGTCACTCCGACTTAATCAAACCTCTTATTTAGTACATTGGTAGTGCTTGGTAGCTTCCATATTTAATTGGCTAATTGATTAATTACATAATGCTGATTGACAAATATTAAAAGTTTAGTCGAGTTAGTTCTTAAGGATATTTTGACCAGATTCTATAGCTGGTCAGGTTTGAAAATCAATCTCTAGAAAAGTAGTAGCTTCTATTGCTCGTCGGATGTACCTACATCTGCCACCTTTAAACTTCTAAAAAAATTGGTGGCTACAAATTTGAGTCTGTTTTTGGTCATTCCTCTCCTTTCTATTGTTAATCAAAAGATGAAGAATGCTTTGTGAAGATTATTGGTTGATCATACCAGTTTTGTTTAGTGAACTGCTTAGTAAATAGTTATGAAGGCTTTAAAACACAATGTATTGGTGAATGTCTTAGAATTGTGCCTTAACCAGATGATTGTTTGTGGATATTTTAGAATTTTATCTTAACAAGATTATTGCATCTTCTTCTGAATTGGGATATTGTAGCTTGATAGATCATTCATGATGTATGAGAAATATTTGGAGTCAAAAATATGCCAACTTTATATATCTCTTTGAACGTTATCTACTACTTAGGAAGATTATGACTTAGTTGACTTTAAGATGTTGAAGCTAGGTATCCAATGGAAAGGGTCTTTGTAATTTCCCACTACCACAGAGTATACACCCGAATATCCAGAGAACATTTAAGTACATATCCTACGACAATGGTATGTTAGAGAAAACATAACCCCTTAAATGGCATCATAACCAATATACAATACTTGAAACCTCAACACTTACATGTCATCCATTGACAAAAGTTTACATTGTAGTCATTAAAACAAATATTTATAACCCTTTATACAAAAGTTCTATATGACAAAGAAATTACAAACTATAATCTATAACCCCTCTGATGTCAGCTAACAGACCTTTGAGCCATATCTTAATATAAAATGTTCCTCTAGAAAATGTTAGGAACTAAGTCTTCTTTCTCTTACCTGAAAAGCCATGTTGCAATTTTTTATGATTTTACTCAATGAGTGAACCATCATCGATGATTTCATTTAGGACAAATACACAAATATCACACAACCAACCATTTTCACAAACATTCTTTCAGAACATGTATCACCCAATCAATCACATTATCATGAAATATCACTTTATCATCACAATTTCGGAAAATATTTCATAATCATAAATATACAAATGCAGATGCCGATGCATATGAGACTTTAGATTCGTTATTTTTTGTTGTGACCGAGCACCTTTTAGATATAGATACAGATACTGGCCCATTGGGCTCAGTCAGATACAGAAATCACGGAGCAAAGCTTTACGTACAGAATTCTGAGCTTGAAGCTCTTTCAGACTGGCTACTTTGATCACAATGTCTTTATCTGAACATGCATTTTATGACATGCATCAAATAACAGAATATGCCATGTATAACATTCACTTATGATGCACAGACATAATCTCATATTCATCAGACCTAAGTCCGGCGTTTAACTTTCGTTGGGTATTCTAAAATCATTCAGAATTCAGTTGCAAACAGATATCATTCAAATTTCATATGCAAACATAACACTTCCAATATATTCCCCACTATCAAACTCCTCGGACTATTAAAGTCTAGAATTCACATACAAATTACAAACATTTTAATAATTGGAAGTTAAACAGAATAAATTAATCATAGGAAAATCATCTAGGTTGACTCACAGTATGCTCCAATTTATGCTATTGCCAGGATGGTCCAACAATGTCTGAATGGAGTCCGGCTTGAGCGTCTGAAATCATACAATTCACATTACAAAGTCGATCAATCAAATACTTATTCATTTATGCACATATATATACATATTTCATGTTCGATGCATGCCCAATGACTATTTCGAGTATGTTTCCTTTATTCAAATCTCATGATCATTCATACTTCAAAACTCATATATGTCTAATTTGTACTTAGGTTTATACCTTAATAATACAAATTTATTCTAAGTTCATCACTCAATCATGCACTAAGGTTCATAACTCAATACACTTGATTATTATAACATCTTCAATCAATCATTTACTAATCTTTTCCTAGTGAATTCAGATGACAATAAATTTTGGTAGAGAGGAAGGACAATGTGTGAGGAGCTTGTGGTTCAAACATTACAAGAAAAGTAGGAATTAGTGACGGTTAAAATTCTAGTAGGTAAATAAGGAGGGAATTGTTGTCGAAATTAAAAAAAGTTTGAGTTTACTGACGGAAATTTTCCATCAGTCAATTGGTAAATAGGGCAGGATTAAAAAAGTTTGAGTTTTCCGACGAGAAATTTCATCGGTAAATTTTGAACTAAACGACATCATTTTCTTTTACATTAAACTCATCCGAAGTTCCTCTTCTCCTCTTCCAAAGACAATCCAACGTAACCCTCCTCCTGCCACCATCTTGTTGGTATGCTGCATATTGCTACTCCTTAGCAGAAATTTGTAGTACCAGTGCTGTTAGACCTTGTTTTCTTTTTTAATTTACATGAATTGCTTAATTGGTTGCTTATGTTTTGAATTGGTTAATTGTGTTAATTTGTGGTTTAATTTTTGCTAGAATTGGGCCTTTAATTAGAATTGAGGGAAAGATTAGAAATTAGAATTTGTATGAAATGTTAGGATTTAGTTAGATTGTGACTAAGTTAGCTTAAGTGAATGGAAGGAGTTAGAAGCCAACCAAGGACATAGTTGGAAAGGGGTTTTTAATGAAGGGCATAATGGGAAGTTTAGTAGAGATAAGAAGGTGAAAAATTAAGAAGAAGAAGAAGCATTGTCGTGGATTGCAAAGAGAGGGAGGAGAGGAGTCGTGGAAGAAGAGAAGAAGGAGGAAGAAAAAAATCGCAATCCAAGGGAAAAGAGGGGAAAAATCGTGGATCGAAGGGAGAATCAAAGCTTCTAAGGTAAGTCTTGTCTCTTTTCTTCTTGATTTGTTGAGAAAGTAAGTGGTTGTGTTGTGTTGAAGAGATTCTAGAGAGAGAAGTAAGTTGTGAAGAAGAAGACGATGGATTTTTGGAGTTTTTGAGTTCCTAGGTTAGGGTTAGAGTTTTCTTACCCACTTGATTTATGGATAGATTAGATTGAGTTTTAATTAGGGCTATGGAATTTTAGGGTTTTGATGATTAAGGAAAATTTTGGGGATTTTCCTAATTGGATTGACATTCATGAATGTTGTTGTGTTTAGGAATTCAAGAGGCTATCCAGGAGTAAGAGGAAAGAAACCATTGATTTTGGAATTTGTAAAACAAAGGTCGGTAAATCCTTATAGTCTTTGTGCCATAGGCAAATGTGTGATGTGTATATATATTTAAATGTTGAATTGTAAATTTTCTATTGTTATGAATCTTGCATTGTCATATGTTTCATGTTATGCCATACATGGCAAGATGTTTGACATTTGGATACAAAACAAATTGTGTTTATGTCATGATATGTATTGACTTTTGGATATGATTGATATGCCATTAAGACTGAATAATGGCATTTTGTCTAAGAAAAATCATGAGAAAATGAGAATAAGAATGATTGCATTGAAGCATGAACTTTGATTGTGTGTCGGCGAGAGAGGAACCGTTTTATAGTCACGTCGACGTTGACAAAAGCCTTATCCCGGCTGCCCACTTGTGGCCCACGAGATCTGAAAATGGACTCGTTTCATTCACGATGCAAACTTCGGTTTCATCGTTTCGTTCCACGGAACCCTCAAGCCAATTGGGTGTGCATTTGCATTTTATGTGTTTATTTATAATTTGAATTGAATTTTGCTCATGTGTCATATGGGTTGGTACTATGAATTACGACATGTGTATTACACTTTAAATGTTGAATTTTATTGTGATGGGGAGGCCTACATTAATGTGTGTATGGTATATTTGACTGTTGTGTGGCCCAAGGCCAATGGCTATAAATGGTTTAGCCACTGAGCTGTGAAGCTCAACCTAATCTTTCCCACTCCTCAGGTGCAGATCGAGGCGACCAGTGAATCCTTGCAAGGGAAAGTGGATAAATCCGAGAGAGTAGTTTTGTTAATAGCTAGGCTTTTGAATAGCTTTACAAGCATATTGAACATGGAGCATCCAATGTATTTTTGTAACTTGTGATTGGATTGATGTGTAATGTCGATATGTAATTAAAGCTACAAATGGAAGCCTGTATGAACTTCATTTTACTTTTGAAATGAAATGAGACTTTGAAAAGTTCTTTTTCTATGATTGTATGACTTCTCAAATTTTTCACGTGTTGCATTGTTATAGTCCATTGGTTGTGCTGGCTAATTGAGACTTACTAGTTTGAGGTTGATAGCTTTGATGGTGTTGAGTATGTGTGTTGTGCATGTTGGATTGTGATTGCCAAGTATGGATGGGTTGAGAATTGGAAGTTTTATGCGTTTAGGTTGATATGAATGATATTAAAGTTGTGGATGTTAAAAGATTGATTTTGGGAAGTTTAGAAGTGATTGGGTGTTGATTGGAAGCATTGGAAAGGCTAGGAAGAAGGTCTGGACTTGTTGTCCAGTGCGTGTCCGTTAAACGGACATGTATGTCCGTTTGATGGACACTCTCGGGTGGAATTGGTCACCTTGTCCAACTTCTCGGATGTTTTGAGTTTGTCTGTCCAGCATGTGTCCGTTAAACAGACACGTATGTCCGTTTAACGGACCTTCTCAGGAGGATTTGGGCTATTTGGCCAGTTCATGTCTGTTAAACGAACATGGATGTCCGTTTAACGGACAACCTTGGGCCAGCTACAGTACTTTGTGATTTTTGACCTCTTTCAAGGTAGATTTTCGTGTTGGGGTCTTCTTAAGAGTTGTAGATGTCAATGTCTTCTTTCTAACGGTTCAAAACGAAAGAAATTGGAAGTTTGTAGGAAGCCTGCTTACGTTTTTCGTTTTTTGGTTTCGGATAGTTGGGTTCCGTGAACGGGGTCCAACACTTTGGTTGGGCTTCGGGAACGGGGCCCTACAGTTTCCATATTAATTATGCCTATAACAGACTAAGAAATAAAAAGGGTGGTGTTTGACATGAATGACTCTAAAGCACTGGGCCCTGATGGCTTAGTTCATGATGTTTTCTCTATCTAATCCCTAAAAATCAAATCCATCCTGTTGGAATGAATTCAGACCTATTTCTTACACAAACTGTCTCTATAAGATCATTGCAAATATCTTAGAAAACAGGTTGAAGGAGGCTCATTAGTGTCTCATCAATGAAAATCAAGGAGCATTTATGAAGAGTAGGGATATTGGGGACAATATTCTTATGGTCCAGGAGTTATTAAAATGGTATAACCACAGAAAAAATCCTCATAACTGTACTATCAAAGTGGACCTACAGAAAGCTTTTGATAGTGTGAATTTGAGTTTTTTGCTACAAACTATGGAGGTCGTGGAATTTCCTCATAGGTTCTTAAGGTGGATTCGGGAATGCATTACTACTACATCCTTTAGAATTCTAATAAATAGGAGCCTAATGGAGATGTTTAAAGGCAAAAAAGGACTTAGGCAAGGAGACCCTCTGTCACCTTAACTATTCCTAATTTACATGGAGGTTCTTACCTAAATGTTGAAGTGTAACTCGTCTAATGACCCAGGAATACCATTCTAAATGTAAGAAGATTCACTAACTAGCTTATGTTTTGTAGATGATCTCATACTCCTAAGCAAGGCGAATGTCTACTCAGTCTCTCTATTGATGAGCACTTTCAATTCTTTAAAAGTGATGTTAAGGTTGAGTATTAATCTTCAAAAGCATTACTTAATGCTTTCAAAAAGGTGCTTCTCATCTATCAAACGCATTGACATTAGCAACAGGAATGGAATTAAAGGAGCCTCCTCTCCTTTATTTGGGAATTCCAATCTAATCTAAGAGACTAAGGTTTTGTGAATGTATTCCTCTAATTGAAAATTTTCAAAAAATGGGTTCATGGGAAAATAGAGTGATTGAGCCAAGTTTACATCATAAATTGGCTGTATTTTTATAACTGTTTCTGCCCTCTTTGACTCCTAATTGATGACTTTTGTGCTTAAATTGGTTCCTTATAACAAGCTCTTGTAATTCGCAATTTGTCGATAAATTGTCACAATTTGATATTAATTCCTCTATAATTTTCCAAGGACAATTGATACTGCAAAATGCTATTTTATGTTGTAGGAAAAAAGGAGTCAACCTATCAGAAAGTCAACAGGTCGTGAGGTCCTTCCCACACGTCGCGACGAGCAAGTCACTTCCACACGTCGCGATGCATGTTAATTCGCACGTCGCGACGAGCAAACCAATTCTGCACGTCGCGACGAGCAAACCAATTTTGCACATCGCGACGCATATTTATTCGCACGTCGCGACGAGAAGCAGATACCTGGACCATTTATGGCAAATTCTCTCACTGTAGCGACCAGGCCCGATGTCATCTTTATAAATACTTGCTAAATTAGGTTAAACGTAGGTCGGCCACATGCATATCACATGTGATTAATTACCGATGGCTATAAATATATTAGCCACTGAGCTTTGTAGCTCAACCCAATATTTTTCCACTCCTCAGGTGCAGAACAAGACGAGTGTGAGCCTTGTAAGGCATCAGAATCTCCAAGATAATTAGAGACTTTTGTAATTAAGTTAGTGATTAGACTTTTGGCTAGCTTTATAAGCATATCAATATTGAGCATCCTTTTCTATTTTGTTTTAAGTTAGTGATGTGTATGTTGATTTTTAATTAAAGCTAGGCTCAAAATCTTTTTGGATTTATTAATGAAATATGATTGTGTTTTAGGCCTATGACCTTCCAAGTTTGTACATTACATTTTCAAGTTTTTCATAGGGGAAAAATGTGTTTTCTAATTTCAGGGGAAAATCTGGATTAATCTAGGCTGAATTAGACAAAGTTGTCTTCTTGAAAGTTGTAGATTATTTTTCTAGCTTTCTAACGGTATATAGTATGCCATTTTTGTATATCGGACTTGAAAGTTATGATCATTTGAAGTTAGTGAATATGTCGCATAGGATTGATTTCCTTGTGATCGCATCATCCTTGCGATCGCACCACCATTCCTTGCGATCGCACCACCATCCTTGCGATCGCACCTGCCTTCCTTGTGAGCGCACCACCATCTTTGCGATCGCACTTTTGTTCCTTGCAAACGCACCCGAAGGATTTTCCAGCTCTGAACATTTGTGACTCTTTCAGCCATAACTTTTTCATCCGACCTCCAAATGACCTGATTTTTAAACCAATAGATTCCTAACACATTTCTCTATCTCTCCATAAAACTTTATAGCTTTTGGTATTGATTTGGAAACGATTGATTGAATCAAAGTGAGGGTGTTGGTTGGAAGAGTATGAGTTGGGGATTTGACTAAACATACTTCGGTATTTTAATCACATCTTGGTCTGTAAAGCTCCGAATGAGATGATTCTTATTTCTAAATAAACAAGAGACATAGAGCTAAAAATATTCTGAAGAAGTAAAATTGTAATTCTGGTTGGAAGATTCCAAAGTCTGTTCTGAAGTTGAAGAAATGAGTTTGATTATGAAGATCACATTTTATGACTTCGAATGTTGGGCTCCGGAAATGGGGTCCAACACTTATACTAGGTCATTTGTCACTTAATCATTGCTGCCATTTTTCAATTAATTACCTATGCCAAATGTCACTCATTTATTGTAATATCCTATGTTCGAGGCTAGACCCCAAAATAGTGAATTGTATAGTGAGAAATTAGAAGTGCATTTCATACTCATGCATCAAAGTATATTCACACACATATGAATATTTATTTGGCTCATTAAAATAATTGTACATGCATCATTGACATTTTTTGGGTATAATTGAATTATAAATGTGATTAAATATGAATTGTGAATTATTTGCGTTGAAAAGTTATTTGGAGAGTATTATGATTTTTTCAAAATTTTTAGTGTATTTTAGAGAATTTTTGAAAATTTGGGGTTTAGAAAAAGACAAATGGGAAGGTGACACATGGCCCACATGCATGGGTGTCATGTGTCATTGAAGTTTTAACCCACATAGTTAGGTGTCTTTCTCTCATTCTCTCATTACTCCATCGAAAACACCCACATGAAAATTCCTTTCCTTGTTCTTTTCACCCATCACCGAAACTACTTGTTATTTATGTTTTTGTATAACTTTCAGCTACTGGAGAACTAGCTGAAGAATATAAATGTGCGTTGATGTTTGGTTGCTTGAGAGGGTTAGAAAATCTAGAATTTTTTAGCTGAAATTGTTCTGCATCAAGTAAGTTTTTTGTGTGAATAACATTTGCTGGTGTTTTAATGTTTTGTACATGGGTTCACGCATGAGTGATATGGAAAAAATAAATTTGGTAGTGAGAATGAATAAGTACTAAAACATGGAGAAAAAAGAAGAAAATACGGAGTAAGCATGAGGGATATCGATTTTGATGTTTATGTTTAAATCTTGGATTTTTGCATTGATTGTGATGAGATAAGCTGAGATTTGATGAAAGTTTATGAAGTTAACTTTAGAAAGATGTGAAAAATAAGGTATAGTTTCTATTGAGAATTGTTACTGTTCATGAAAACAAAAATTGCAGTAGAGAGAGGAAGAAGAATGTTGGGACCCGATCTCGGAACCGGACCCCAACCCAAAAAACGAGCGAAAAATGGAAACAAAAAATGGATCGAAAGAAACAAAGTGAAACCCAAACGCGATCAAACGCAAAAGCGAAGAGAACGGAAACGAAAACGGAAATGCGAAACGAATGAAAACGGATTCGAAAGAACGAAGCAGAGTAATTCGAGTCGAATTCCAAACGAACTGAAACAAATT
>JANZLH020000421.1:3620120-3638633 GCA_026770325.2 Erythroxylum fimbriatum
CAAATTCGGTGTACGCGTAGGAGAAATAAGTTCAAGCATGGTGATTAGGTAGCATGGGCACACTATGGAACTATTGTTAGTGAATTTTGGGATGTTACAAGATTGAAGATGTATTCATGATGTCTATTGACGGTTCACATGGATTAAGAATGAAAAAAAATTTATAACCCTTCATGGTTATAGGCTCGCACGCTCAAGGCTGCATAAGTAAGCAAGAAAGTTGGGTTCCGGAAACGGGATCCAACAAAATTTATCTTCAGAACCTCTTTGCTCTTTTGGTACTTATTCTGGGCATATATTATAAACTATTTATGTTCTATTTGTGAGCTATAAGTTAGGATCACATTCCAAATTATGTTTGGTTTCCTTTTCTGGCTCCATAATGGCCCAAGGTCTAATATGTTCTTACTCCAATCTGCTATTTAAGATATTAAGGTTATTGGAATTGTGCTTATCATAATCAAAAAGAAGAAAGGCTATAAGAGATTATTCTTTTTTACTATCCTTTTTGTTTATAGGGGAAGGCAATGGTATAGGCCAGAATGGTGGGAATTTGGTGATGAGAAATCGTAAGTGTTATAAATTATGCATGTTAATGGTACAGTGATTTAACTTTTAAATTTCGAGTTCAGTCAAATGTAAAATATAACATTTTTCACCCTTAGAATGATGGACAAAATGTGAAACTTAACCATATTTTCCTTCCGTCTTGTTTTTGCTATTTCTTCTCAGGTACTTTAGACATGCAACTGGTTTGCTTATTATACTATATAAAAATTTGGCTCAGCATATAAACATCAACAGGTAACTATTTTTAGTATAATTAGGAAACTTTGGAAATATCTTTTAAGTTATGGAGGAGAGGTCAAGTGTATGGAAAGCTAACAAATTATTAAGTTGAGAAATAAAAAATAAAAAATTATATAGTTTTTCATTGTGATATGCACTTTGACTTGAGGAAAGTGGAGTGAAAAAAATATGATGGCTTTAATTCTAAAGTTTCTGAGAATAAGTACACTTGATGCAACAACCATAAATTGGGTAAAATTATGGAAAGTGAGGTGCTTAGCTAATTATCCTATCTCAACAGATCTACCACAGTAAAAAGGGCTTTAAGCAACAATATGTTTGCAACAATTTTAAAATATGTTGCTAAAAATTAATATAATGCATCAGTTTTTAAAGTGTTGTTTTTAATAATATTAAAAGACAACAACAATAATAATTTGTTGCTAAATATAAGAAAAGGCAACAACATTAAAAATAGTTGCAACTAAATTTTAAATATGCAACATTATAAAATTGTTGCTACAGCCTACCTCTATTTACGTATTGGAACTTTTCAGGATGGATTCAACAATAAATTAATTAATTAAGGTTTGTTATATTGAAATCACGCAATTGTCGCATCCTTATCTCATTTTATAGTTCACTGTCATCTCATTCTCAATCGATTATTGTTGTAGCGTTGCCTCTGACCATCTGGTTTTGATTATTTACATGCAATCTATTTTTACAGTAAACAGAGAAAGAGACATAAGTGGACAATGCTGAGGGTTGCGGAGGGGAAACTTTCTTCAATCCCACAATCATGGAGAGCCTCACAAGCTGCCACCTCCATGATTCTGATTCATCTGACTTCAAATCGGGGCCTCTTAACAATTCCCATGTTTTTTTAACCCATTCCATCTCCCTCACAGAGGTTAGGGTTCTTTTTTTAATTTTTGTATGATTTATCAATGACTTTTCATATAAAAGGCTCAGCTGTGCATATTAATTTGAAGTTGGAAATTTGGTGTTTAGGGGTTTGGATTCTAGTTTTAAGCGTGATGTGGAACTAATTAGATTTCGACGTTATAGAAGAGGGAAGTAAAACAGAAAACTTGCAAGTGTAAAGGTGTTAAACTCGACTTGAGCATCTGGAATTGATAGACGCAGAGAATTTATCATAGTGGAGCCACACTCGCCTAAAGCGAATTCTTATGCACCACATGATGCGTATGTCGTACTATAAGACGGGAGTCAAGCTAGCACAAGACATCAACATTCTGGGAACGTCGTTGCCCATTTCCTTTCCTTTTTTTCCCACTAATTGTTGCTTTCTTTAAGTGGATGAGTACGAATTGGAAGTTATGGACTTATGCTTTTATGTATGTACTTATTACCTGCTTTAGATTGGCCAACCACTGGGATACAAATCATGTGATAAGTCAGATATTTTAGGATCTTATTGATATTGATGAATTCCAATAAACAAAAAGGGTGATTGATGCCCTTTATAATAGGGATGTTAGTGTTGCTCTAGCCTGATGTGTTGATAACAAATCACGAATGAAGAATACCAAGGTAAACAAACAATATTTTCATAGCACGTAAATATGTTATCCATTTTAAAACTTTTTTTTTGCAACCCGAGTTATGGTATCGTTATCTTTACCTTCTTGATTTCAACTATGTAATTAACATGTAATGACATGCTTTTTACAAAGACGAAGTAAGTAAGAAAGAAGAGAAAAATATTTGGCTCACAGATGGTTGTAATGTATATACATAATTATAATATATATATATATAATTAGTTTCTACAATAATTTCTTGATGTTTTCATGTTTGTTAATGGTTGTATATGGTAGTAACGAGATCTTCTCATTAAGAACATGTATAATTTGACCATGAGACCAAAATGACACTACGAAGGTTGCAAAGAGAAATCAAAATAACTCTAGGAATACAACAAGGACTTGAATTTAAAGAAGTCATAGTCAATCCGAGAACTCTAAGAGAGTTAGCTACATCAAACATAACCCAAAGACATTTATGCATCATTTTCTCTAATTTTGCTAAACATATCACTTTTGAACTTCAAGTCTGGATTAGTTCATCTTTCGCCTAACTTCATGGACTTGTAGGTGAGGATGTATACAAGCATCTCAAAGTGCTTGATGTGGTTTGTCTTTGTATGAAACCTCTAAGGGTGACAGACAAGCATATTATGTTAAGAGCCTTCTCATTTTTATTGAAAGATGCAACAAAAAACTGGCTTTTTAATTTGCTTATAGGGAGTGTGAGCATGTGGAATTGTGAGATAAAACATCATAAAGAATCCCTTTATGAGTATTAGGAAAGCTTTAAGAAGTTGTCTGCCAGCTTCCCTTACTGTAATATCATGAAACAACTCCTCATCTAATACTTTTACGAAGGATTATTGCCTATAGATAGGTGCTTGGTCGATGCAGCAATGGTAGAGCACTATGTGAAAAGATTCTCATAAAGGTTAGAACTTTAATCGAGTGCATGGCCGCGAACATTCAATAATTTGGCATTCACAATGATGTTCATTGGGTAAATAAAGTAAACAGTTTATCCATAGAATATCATTTAGATGAACAAGTTTAAGAACCAAGAGTTCTTTGCATTGTTACTTAACAATTTATAGTAGTTGTTAGAGATAAGATTATCTCTCATCCAATGAAACAACTTCCAAGCTAAGGTATGCTTATCTAGCTCTTGTTTGTTATGGAATCAATTATTCCTCTCCCTCCAGATAATATAAACAGTACAAATGAATGTTGTTTTAAACACTACAAAATTATTTTCAATATTCTTGTCACATTTATAGGCCCATTAGATGATTTGTTCAATTCCTTTCATTACAAAATATAGTCATCATATGTTGTAGTCTATACTAGATGGTTTAAGCATAAGAACATTGAAAGAATAAGTGAAAAATGACTCCGGTTCAGCTTTGCACAAGACACAAAGAGGATTAGCAGCTTGAATTATGTCATTGGTCCAAAGTTTACCTTTAATAACAAGCCAGCAGGTGATTGCAGCTTTAGGTTTAATGGATCTAGAACAAATGAGATTGTACCATCTAACTTTGGGGAAGTGTGGTCTGAAGTATTTTAGATAGAAATTATTGGAGAAATTATGAGAATTTTCCAAAGTTCATATTGCTTTAACTTTTTTACCTTAATCAGATTTATGATTTGGTAAATTAGCTAAAATTTGAGACATACCTCTATATCTACAACTCCAAGAGTTATTAGATACCATCTTAGCTACTTTTGTGTTCAATGGGAGTCTGCCTCTCAAGGAGTTTTTCTCTTCTTGCATGTGGAGAGGGTTAACGATGCACTAATTTTCAAACCAAAACTATGTGCCAAGTCCATTTCCAACCTATTTTTGATTAAATGGTATATTAAGTTCCTTGATCTTAGAATTTCAATAAGAGGTCAGGAATGAGTCTTGTTTTCTCTAAGATTCCAAAAGCAATTATATGAGATGTAATGAGTACTCATCCATTTAACCCAAATGGCTTCCTTATTAGTGCATAATCTCCAAATCTTTTTTTCTATTAGCATCTGATTTTTGAGTTTGAATGATGTGATACCTAATCTACCTTCCTCTTTATGGAGCGAACCTCAGTCCACTTGACTTTAGGTCTATAAGGATTGTTCATATTGCTGGACCACACAAATCTATTGATCAGTTTCTCCAGTTCTTTAATAATTCCTTTACAAAGAATTAATTGAGAACACCAACAAGTATGAAGATTCAGGAGGACTATCTTTACAAGCTAGACTCTTTTAGTTTTAGATAAAAATAAAGAATTGTCTTGCCAAGCTGCAACCCTTTTCTTGACTAGATCTATTAAATGCTCGCATTTAGTAGCTCTAGGCTTTTTAGTGAAAATAGTTAAGCCTATGTATGTAAAGGGTAATGCTTATAATTGCATATTTTAGATTTAAGATAACGTGTTTGCTTATAAAATACTAGTAGAGATCATTAGGTTACTTTTTTCAATGTTAATATGTAGACCAAACATCCCAGAGAAGTTGTTTAGTGAATAGATGATGGTTCAAAGTTAACTGGGATCATTTCCACATAATAACATTATAGCATCAACTTACACAAAGATGAAAAGTTTGAGTTCCTTGCATTTAAAATGATGTTTGAAGCTATACATATTATTGATATTATTTTGAAGGGTATGGATGAGAACTTCAATTGCTTATGTGAAGAGATAAGGGGACAAAGGGTTCCCCTGCCTTATGCCTCTAGCTCTATAAAAAACATGGGTAGGTTCCCCATTAATTAGTGATTCATACTTCAATCTATATGATGAACTAATTAGGGAACCCAATTTTATAAAGAGAGTTAAGTATAAATTGCTAATCCAGAGTGTAAAAGGCCTTATAAAGGTCAATCTTAAGGGTACAATTATTGGTTGAAAGGTTGATGTTATAGTCTTCGAATAACTCTTGAGCTAGGAGAAGATTGTCTCCAACTATCTTCCATTAATAAAGGCCCCTTAATAAGGAATGAACAAGGGTATTGGAGCTTCCTTAAGTCTTATTGCAAGTAATGATCTCATATGCCAAGTTGCAACAAAATATGTGGTAAAAGTCTTATAAGCTAGTTCGATCAGCTTTTTTTAAATGAGACATTAAAAATTTTGTTTAATTCTTTGAACATTTTATTTTTCTTGAAGAAAGCTTGCATATACTAAACAATTCTTACCAGTTATATACCATGTATGTTGAAAGAAAGTTACATTTAAACCACTAAGGCCTAGGGCCTTGTCTGGTTTAAAGCTGAATAATACTCTCTTTACCTCCTCTATGGTAACATCATTAGTTAGAGATTGGAAGGTGTATGAATCAATGTGAGTTTCAATGAATTGCCTCAGTTCATTAATTGAAGATTTTCACTGATCTTTGGGTCCCAACAAATTCTTAAAGTTATTGAAGGCTGAGGATTTCATTAATGAATTTGTCACTTTGTAAATTTTTCTAGTCATCCTTCAAAGCACTAATTCTATTGTGATTTTTGTGAGTTAAGAGGCTGCTAAAAAAGAAACATACACACTTATCTTTATGTTTGAGCTTGAAAATTCTTACCTTTTGTCTCAGGTAAGAAATATGACCCATGAGGGCTTGGGAATAGTTATTTAGGGTTTGCTCTTCTTGTAATTTTAATTTATCATTCGAGGGGTTTTTATACAGCTTTTTTTGACAAAATCTTAGGACATCTTTAGCGGTGTCCATCTGAGCTTTTAGATCTAGGATATGCCTCCATTTTAATATTTTTATTTCCCTTTTCAGAGCTTTAAGTTTGTACATTAATTAAAAGGCCTTACAGTCATTGATGGGAATATTCATCACATTTCTGACCAACTCTTATTAGCTTTTAACCTAAAGCATAAAGTTATAAAATCTAAAAGGAGATTTAATAAGATCGAAATATACCATGTCTTTGATTTCTATAGTGGCATGATCTGAGCATAATGATGGACCATTTGCACAAAGTTGGAGGAGAATTTAAACAACCATTCTTTATTCACCAAAGATCTATCCAATTTTTTCTTATAAAGGAGACACTTGATTATTGTTTGACCAAGTGAAAAACTGACCTGTTGTGTTCAAGTAGTGATTTCCATGTGGTTAATAAAGGAGTTGAGCTCCTTCCCAAATAAATTCTTATTAATTCTCATTCCTTTTACATTATTTACATGTAGAATGTAGTTAAGATCACCAGTAAGAAGCTAGGATCTTTGGATTCTAACATGAATATTTCCTAGGTCATTTAAGGGATTGCTTCTTTGGAAGTTAAAATTTGAAGCATAGATAATGGAAAGTAGAAAGTCAGATGAAATTAGTGGGATTGGAAATTGAGGTGTATCATCTAGTTAGAACTGAACATCTTAATGATTTGAATTGGAGCAAGGTTGAACACAATCACAATTCTACGATAGAAGTGGTGTGAGTGATTCGAATTGCAGCTATAACTTCTACCTAAAAAGCTTAATTAGTTCTTCCTTTAGTCTTCCAACTTTGATTTTTGTTTTAAGAAGACCTATTAGAATAGGTGTCTTTTTGAAAATAATGTCCTTCATAACCTCCTTTTTCTAAGGACTATTCAATCATCTAATATTCTATACTAATAATGACTTATTAAAAAGTTAGAGGAGGGCCACCTCCTTTTTTCGTCCTATTTTCTTCCTGACTTAGTACCAAAATGTGTTTTCAATTGACTTATTTCCTTGATCTTGTAGCTGTTGGAAGTGTTGGTTAAATTTTGAATTATCCAATGATCTAGCTCTTCATTTGATGAGGAACGAAGCTACTCCTCCCTCCTTTCTAGAGGAAGAGGAGAATTGAAAATATTAGTTATCAGGTATATGCTCAGGCCCAAACTCATTGTTAAAGATAAGGTCCTTGGGTGGTTCAACCATAATAATATCCTCCTTCAGCTTTACAAACTGTGAAGGAGAAGATACTAGATTTTTTTGTCTCTATCTATCTCAGTAGTTATTGCAACAATCATAAACATAATATTACACATATTTTTCGGCATTAGTGACATCCTCATTTTCATATAGACTGCCCATAAGTTCATTGTAAGAGCTAGTCTTAGACAATTTCCTAATAGGTTTGCACACTTTGGATTACATAGGCTTCCAAAGATATTTGACGTGGATTACATGGTCTTCTAACTTTCTAAGCTTAAAAAGTTTTTTTTTTAAATTATAGAATAAGGAAGCTTAGTTTCTCTATTGACTTAAATACAAACCTATACATATCCAATTCCTTCCAACTTGGCGGTTTACAGTTTGCCCACGCATCTACTAAAGGAAAGGATAAATGCTTATCCAAAAAATATCCAGCTAGAGATGAAGACCAAGTCAGAGCTCCTGCTTGCAGAAAGTTCAGAGGTGGGAAGATTACTCCATCACTAGAGACAGCTTAAGGGAAGAATTCAATGTTAAGCCTGTTCTAAAGGGGCCTGGTTTCACCAACTCACTTCAAGATTTGGCATAGTAAATGGGTGGGGAAGAAGGATTATTCTGAGTTAGAAGATGGTGAAGAAGGTTGAGTGGCTTGGCATGGAGGTTTCAAGGTTAGGGGAGAAATTCAAAAGTGGGAATTTGCTAAGGTCTGATTCTGTCTCTAAGATTTCTATCCGAGGGGGCAAAAAAAAACAATGAAGGCAGGACATAAGTCAAAAAATGGTTACTTTAAACGGTAAAGAGTAATGGAGGAAAAAGAGGACGTTCCATGACCATCCCTGGAGTAGTAGTAAGGCAGAAATGGGTCCAAGCAGGTGGAAGTCGGGATGAGCAGTATAATCAAGCTTTAGGGAGAAAGGTAAAGGAAAAAAAAAACAGTGGATGAGCTTGAGAAGGAAGCATTTTGAAGCAAGGAACGTAGGAAGGAAGAGACTAGGAAGCATGGTGAACATAAAATGTAGGGAAATGCCACTTTTTAACATCCTCTCCACCGTCCTGTCAACCGTATAGTCTGTGCTTATAAGGATTAGTCAGTCACATCATCGCTAAAGAGCTTGAAGTGGTTGGCATCAAGAACTAATTTCCTTACGGACGAGTAGGCCCCCATTGATCCAGCACCTGTAAAGATAACTATGATAGCCATGTTGATCAAATAGGTGGGGGACGATTTTGGAGGCTTGAAGCTCATATTGTAGAGAAGCATTGGGAGGACGAAATCTAGAGGAATGAAGCCTATAGCTCCCACAACAGCATTAATGTCTCCAAAGAACGGTAACATTGATGCCATGAAGCCGCAGAATATCATATAAAGGGCTCGGAGAACCAGCCTGGGAATAAAGTTTCTTTTGGAGAAGATCCCTTGATTCACGTCAGCCGACTGCTTTTCCATGATGTCGTAAGCTACTTGGGAATAAACCTGTTTTTTATGTGGACAAGAATCCCATGAAACACTTGAAACATTCAGAACGGTCAACTAACTTGTCCGTTTGGCACATAATCATTAAGTGAAATGGATCTTTTGGCTCATTACCTGGCCAATAGCCAAGAGCTGAAGTAGAACAAAAACAACAGCGAGACCTAGTAACCATTCTGGAGCCAAGGCAGGTCCGTCGTCTGGCATTAGGCTCTTGAGAATGTTTGAATTAGATTTGTTTCCAAACGCCCAATACCCAGAAAATGAAGCTGAATAACAAGTGACAAAGATGACTGAATAGCACATTATGAGGCCTTTTACCATCTTCCCCGTGGCCGGTGGAGCCAAGGTCGCCTGCGTGAATTAGCATCATAATCATGTCAAGCAATTGTTTTTCTAACAAGAACGTTATATAATATTCTAATGTCAATCTATTGTAATACATGAAAGGGATAATAACTAAGAGATATTTTAGTTTCAATTCTATTTTTTTGTTTTTAATTTATATTTTTAAAATAAAAATAAAACTTGTTTACTTGTTAATGTGTAATAATTATATATTAGATAAAATTTAAAAATAATTTTTATAATTTAATTTCTTGTATTATGTTTATTGATAAATTATCAACTAAAAACTATTATATTTTATTAAAATAAATAATTTAATAATTAAAATTTTATTTATAAATTACTTTAATGTTAATATATTTTTAACTATTAAAGAAAATTTTATTTTTATATATTTTGAAAACATTTTAAATTTACTCTATATTAAATTAAAATCATTTTTTAAATTTATTATTGAAATTAATTATTAAAATTGAGTTACATTATTTATAATTAGGATTAAATAATTAAATAATATATATTTAGTCGATAGAAAATCATATTATAAAAAACAAAAATCAGTTTTTATAAGCTTCATAATTTATAAAAACTGAAAAAACTAAAACTAAGAAAAGAACTAAAAACTCGAATAAATATTTTTTCTGAATTTAAAATAATAATAAATAATAAATAATAACAAATAGATCATAATTATCGGACTTCTTGTGACACAATATTAATGGTATATATTGCACAAGATGTATGGTGTGAGTGTTCCGAGCATCTTTTAAAATACAATTGTGCGGGATCAAATCTTCTGTTCTCAATTATCTGTGTCACTCTGTTGCTCTTATCATAATATGTGTGGATGGATGGTAAAGGAAACACAGTAGCACAGATAATCAGGAACAAAAGATTTGTTCCCCAATTGTACAGGGTAGTCAAATTAATAAAATTTATTTGGTCTGGTCAGTTCAGGAAAGAATATATATAGTGGTGGGAAGCTAGTTACATGTATTTCGGGCAGTATTCCATTGCCATAAATTGCCGCTAGTATGGATATAGAATTGAAGGCACTTAAGACCCTTGCTTTCTCCGAGGATTCCAAAGAATAGTCCTTTGGAGGGCTAGTCTTTGAAAGACCTACATAACAATGGAGGCTGCTGTCACTGCCAGAAGAAAACAAAGAAACGCATTTGCTGCAATAATTCATAGCTGATTCAATTCTAGTCTAGGCCAACAAATCGACATATATAAATTCATTTTTGCAATTATATTAAAGAAGTCAAAATCTTGAAAAACCTTTCAGAAGAAACTAACACTAACTACAAAGAATCAAATTCTCATCCACATAAATATAATTTACTCATTCTACAGTCACTGTCACGGAAACAAAAATATTAATGGGGAATTAATTAGTCAATTCTCAGGACAGAAATGAAATCAAATGAAATAATAAAAAAAGATATGGTAGTATGAGAAAAGAGTAAACAGCAAAGAAAAATTATTGTATCCTAATATTATTTCTCAACACAACTACGACGTGAAAAATTCGTTTCAATTTTCAATATTGCTATATGTATATATTTCTAAAATTCCGTTTTTATATGATTCATAATAGTATAATATTAATATAAAAACTTATTAAATTATTACTTCATATCATATATAATTGTAAGGTTATATTAGTGATTATAGTTACAAATTTCAAATAGCTTAATCTAAATAAATATATACAAATATTTAAGGGTTACTAATTATAAATATTATTACTATTGAATCATACTAGTCATTTTTTAACACATGAAATTTGTAAGGACGTACCGTAATTCTTTTAAGATTCTTAGAAAATGTATTGAAGTTAAAAATTGTTCCTTAGAGCTGCAGAGCGTGAGATCCCCGCGAGGGAGAAGATGCGGGCAAGGGGTATTTGGCTTTTGAAGGCTGGATAAGGTGGTAGTAAGCTTGTGCACGCAAAACCTTATCCTACGCACAAAAGAAGCGTGTCTACAAAAATAGTTGAACCAGGGAAATGCTTTTAAGATGGATAAGGTGGTACTAAGCTTGTGCACGCAAAACCTTATCCTACGCACAAAAGAAACGTGTCTACAAAGATATTTGAACCAGGGGAATGCTTTAAAGTTCTCATGTTTTAATTTCTAAATTCTAACCCTTAATTCAATATTAACTACTATATTCATTAAACAATACTGGCCCTTTTGGGACTCTGCCATGATTCAGTTTCAACTATTTGTTATGTGGTAAGCTAACTAGCAGAGGGATGGTCCAGGAGGATGCTGATTTGTTGAAGCAATTCCACAAGAGAGTGGACATCTGGAGCTAAATAAATTGGTCATGTGTCTTTATGACCTTGAATTTTGGGAACGATGGGCCTTAATTTTTGAGGTCTCCCTTCCAAACCACACAAATCGGAGACAAAATTGCATAGTGAAAATAGTTGCGTATGAAATGAAACTCTTAAGCATACCTGAATGGATGCAGGCACCAACCACAATGAAGGTGTAACCAAGACTTAAAAGTAACGAAGCCATGTTGAGGTGTCTGAGGGAATGGAAGGTCGGGAGCTGAGAAAGAGCTATCATAACGACCGTGACGATCGCTATGAAATGGTACAATTTCATTGGTCCATGCGCCGAAAGACTCGAGTACATTATCTTCACAGTGCCAAATCATTAGAATAATGATATAAGAAAAAAGTTGGATTATTGTACATGCAGCTGGCAATTACTGAACGAATAAGTTTGGTAGAAAAATATATTATAGGACAAGGGGAAGAGAATACAAATTTTTCATTTGTCCAATGAAAGAAACTTATTTTTCTAATTTGATTTTTTTGCATAGAAAAAAATCAAACTTATTCGTTCAGTTTTACATTATATCACACATATAATAAATGTATAATACGTGCATATATATACATGGTAAGGCATTATTTATAACAAAATCTATTCTATTCTGCAGCTTAATTAGACCTCAAAAGCTCTAAAGGAATCGATCGGTGTGTCATATGTTATGGTTTCCTATCGCTATCAATTGTGCGTTTCTCTGGACAAAAACGATATAGTGACCAATATCCTTTATATTCTACTAGGGACAAGACTTTCCTTCTTGTGTAACTCGACATGCCGTCTTATATTATAAGTGAATGAGGTGAAACTCAGCATTCACTAATGGAAGATTTGGAATCAATTGCTACATAAATCTAACTGGTTGGCTTGAATAGAAAGCTTTTCCAGGAATTAAAGAAATACATATCTCCTACTCCCTCTGATTCATAATAAGTGTCGTTTTAGATATATTTTAATTATTTAAAATAATTGACATTCTTGACTTTATATGCATGTTTATAATTTTACTTCCAAAATTAACCTTTAATTTCTCTCACATCTTAATTACACAGATTAAACAGATTATATTTTCAAGGCACTTTAACATATAATTAATAAAGGTATATCAGACATTTCATTAACTCTTTTAATAAATGTGCATTCCTCTAAAACGTCACTTATTATGAATCGGAGGGAGTATAATTAAGCAGTAATTGAGTCTATTGGTCGTGGATTTCGGTCAAAGAGCAATAACAAGATGAAATTGAATATAATTAAATTCTACATTTATGTTGGATGATGATGCATAATTAGAAGAGTGAAGACGAAACAATTACCTTGAGACATTCCCCCGAAAGTAAAATTGTCCCTATACCAATTCCCGTGTTGATGGCCGCTTGAATGCTTATCACAAAGTAAAACATGCTTCCTGACCCTGTACGACAGAGTTGCCAACTTATCAAATTTCATCCTTAATTTCCGCTCTTTATTATTTTATCCTTTTTATTAAGGCTCGAACTACTATACTGTACTGCCCTGCTTTAATCAATTTTCAGATTGACCTGGTTCTAAAGGGAAACAAAGGATTTATTCCGAGATAAGAAGTGGAGCCCAGCCAGCCACTACCCGCCCACGCGCAGACGCAATCTCAAAGCTAAAAAAGGCAATGGGCCGTTTAACTTATTATAAAACTATAAGAATTGATCCCAAAGAATGACAAACAAGTCGAATATGCCCTTCTAAATATATTCCGTTCGCAACTAAATTATGGATTTAATTAGTTATTACTATATTGATGCTATTGATCTAGTTATGATTCTTAATATCAAGTTGCAAAATTACACACACTAAAATTTATGGACTACTAAACTAAGTTATGGTATTGAAGTCAACGCTTATCGCGTCAGTTACTAATTGCTGCAATCACTTCCAAGTATGTTGATGCTCTAATTGAAGTGGCAGACAATTGTTATAAAACCCCATCCTAATCCTCACCTGGACTAAACCCACTAGCCACCAACCCCATCGAAAATGAAGGCCTATTCCATGCGTCCCTATCCCAAAAATCCTGCAAACAAATGCGTATTCGAATGAAGCCGCTCTTTTAATTCCCAATAAAAATTCTCAACCTACAATAACTGGTCTCCTTTTTCCACAAAGGATTTTTAGATACGTTATTGTACCAAAATTAGCGTTTTGGTTTTCTTATTGCTCTCAATTTGTACCAACCTATTTTTGGGACAAACAAGGTAACGGTCTAGCTATAACTCCAGTTTCAACTCTCTTTGGCTTTTTTTCTAAATATAATGAAATCATATTTTAAGGAAAAAATAAAAAAAAATGTATTTTTCCTTTTTTATTGTCAAAAGTTAAAGAAAATCGAAAAAAGATATTTCAAAGTAGACTACGAAGATATTCTATGTATTAATCCACCAAACCAAAAAATACCGTTTTTGTGGTTTGTCAGCAACAAATAAAAGTGCGCGTCTTCCAAAAATCAAACAGTAAATTATTTTTCGGTTTGCTGGAATCTGGTGCTCTTCACAAACAGTGAAAGAAGTAGAACGATGTGAACAAGAAAATAAGCCGGCAATTGGTATGAATTAACGATGAAACCTATGGTACCCTAATTGCTAGTGAAGAAGACAAAGTCTTATTATAGGTAATTGCAAAGTGGTCAAATAACGTTTACCTAAAACGTCGGCGGCTAGCTCGCGGAAGCGGATGTGACGGTGACCATCTTTCTCACAGTGCTCTAACACCTTTGACATTAGATAGTAAGCGTAGAAAGTAACCATTCCCATCACCGTTAGCGACGTGAATCCTAATCCCCACCCTAATCCCTTAAACGCGTACGGCAACGATAGTATCGTCGGCCCTACTATGGCCGTCGTTAAGTGGAACCCCGCATGCCACCACTTCCCTGCAATATGATAAAAACTTAATTCACGCACGCGAGTAGACGTCACCCTTTCTTGCAGTGTTCTGATATCTGCTTTCGAGGTTGACTAGGGTGTATTTCCTTTTGTTGTGGTCATCAAAGTGGAGAACGTTCTACTGTGTAGACAAAAGACATTCTTACCTTTTGATTCGAGGACGAAGGCTGCGCCGGCGTCGGCTTCTGACGTCAGAAAATGTTCAGGTTGAGGAGGTTGTGCCATTGGTTTATTGAGCGAGAGAAGATGTAACTGTGTGAAGCGCTGAAGAAAAGGCCAAAAGAAATAGTGATCGGGTGAAAGAAGGTTTATTTAATAAGTTTGTATCGTGTTGTATACATCTACTACGCTATAAAGGTGGTGTTGCTGTCACGACTTACGACTCGGATATACACAGTTATTAAATTATATTAAGATTTTTGAGTTCTCTATTTGTCTTTTTTTTTTAAATTTATTATCAAAGTTTCAAGTGTGAGTACTGAGTAAAGCTAAGACCAAGTCTAATCTTCTGACATCTGACTCTTATATTTAGTTATATTGTTTTCTGAACCCGATGACACCCCCCCACGTCCCATTAAATGACATAAAAGGGTGCAAACATCAATTAGGTGAGCTTTCAAAGTAAACTGACAAGCATATAGTGTTTTGCTTGAGATTTCACTCACTTGACTTCTCGGGTTGAAACACTTCGTTTGTACTCTTCCAGCTTGTTCTTCGATGCTTCCTTGGCTTTCCAGGACATTTGAAGACATATAATTCATCGATAACACCTCTCCACAAGGGAGTCTCTTTCCCTCTTTCTCGTACTCTCAATCATCTCCACCAATCTTCGCCACCTATATCAGTTAGGAATAATGGACAAAACATCAGAAAGAAAGAATCTTCATTTGCAACAAAATAGGGATTCTCGTTCATCTTGTTCTCGTAAAGAAAAGCTGCACATCTCTCATTGGAGAACATGAAAAATCCCTCGTAAGGACCTTTTTTTTTTAAATCCCGCGTAGGTTACACAAATAAACACGTTAGTAAGAATCCTACGTTAGAAGAGTGTTTTAAAGCTTTGATTAAGCTGAATGGTTGTGCAAGACTCATATGCACATAAATATAACATGGAGTGCTTTTGTATTGGTGAATATATAATATATTAGTCAAGGTAGAGAAATTACTATATATGATTTATATATACAAGTGTGCAATCTTGAAGTATTTATGAAAAACATGAGGGTTTCTTAAAAATTTTTGGATGAACATGACTGACAATTAATCACGTTAGGTCTTGTTTACCCAAAGATTTCTAAGAAGCATTCAAAATCATTTCAAGATTATACGATCGTATATATCAGTCAAACAAAACAATTTTACATGTGTTAGCCATGTTCTTCTTTGTAATGCAAAGGCAAAGAAACGAGCTAAAACATAGATATATTAGTTGGCAGAGATTTTTTTTTTTGAAGGATATAACCTTAGACATGAAACAGTGAGTTACATAATCTAAGATATAACTGTGTCAGTGCTCATATCTATATGTGAATAGAAACATTGAGTTATATGACGTAGAGTACGGTTGTGTTCGCGACAAACTGCCTTATTTAGAAACACATTTTTTGATAAATTTGAACGTCTAAAAGGATTATAGGACTTATTAAAGTTATATTTAAATTAGTTGGATTTGGTTAAGCGAAGAGTATGAAAGATTGTAATAGTTAAAGTTTACATATCAATATATTTAGCGTAAACCTAGTTCCATAGGAGAGAAAAATCAGTAATCTTATCAAGTGATTCAATTGAATAGCAAAATAAGTTGCTCTCGGATCTCCAGGATGTAAGCACAAAAAAATTGGACAAACCTCGTTAAAAATCTTCTTGTATTCTTGTTGTTTTCCTTTTACATTATTATTTTCTTGCTACATGTACTTTCTTAATAAGTTGTACCAGAGCATACTGAGGCAACAATAAATTTTAGTTGCAAAGTTTGTAGAGGAGAAGTTCAATATGACTAGGAATTTCAAATTGTGACAATGAAGAGTGAAGGATTTATTGGTATAACAAGGTACATTAAAACGAATATAAGAGAATAATTTAGAACACATATGTATATTCAATTAGGAAGAGTTATACATGTGAATAGCTAGAATCATACGGTTATATTTAATAGAAAAGGTTATATAACACAATATAGATATTGTATCTCCTATAGAGATATGGAAGAACCTAGAAATTTGATACATATTGAAATAAATCTTTCACAAATAAGTTCTTTTTCTTCAAACCAAACAATGTTATTAGTAAGAAAAAGCAAAAAAAGAAGAGGAAAATAGCCCCAAAAGCAATTCTAAATTGGACATTAAAAAACATACATGAGTTGCCAAAATAGATCGTAGAGTGCCTGTATTACATGTTAATGAAAATAATAGTAGAATAATGAATAACAAACACTTCAGAAGTTCCATTTGTCCTTGATGTTTTTCCATAACACTAGTGGACCTCTTTAGATTGCGCGTATCAACAAAATTTATACTGGGTATTGTTGTTGTTATTGTTACCTTTAGATAACACTAAGTTAGTACCTCTGACAATAATCAGTTCTCTAATCCAAGTTATGTTCATTTAGATCATTTGACTAGCATCTAACCTCTTGTTACAGAACACCCTCTAATTCCTTTCTCTCCAGAGTCTATTTACTGAACAACTAAGTGTTGTTTGAAAGATAAATGCATCAGTCTTCATTAGGTTGTTAAGGTTATAGGTCTATAGGACTACTTGGTACAGTTAGTACCCTGAGATGACGTTCCATATTTTCCTAGTACATCCCTCTATAAAAGTTTGAAAATGGGCATTAAAAAAAACAAGTGGTTAGTTGTTTTATAGGTGACAATACATAATCTACAGTTGTGGTTCGACATAGTTCCATTAGTACCCCTTAAGAGATCCATGGTTAATATCCTTCCTCTCACTACCATCCATAACACAAATAAGGGCTTAAGAGTATGGTACTTGCTCTAGGACAACGTATACTAAAGGACCTTTGTGCCAGTCCTTCCAAATAAATCTAGATAGGATTTATTAGTGAACTGACATAATAAATGTCTTAGTTAAATGACTTTATCTTCCTTATAAGATTTTGGAAAATAACTTAATAGCGTCTCTTAGCATCTCCTTTTGCATTGCCAATTCCCTTTATTGATTAGGACACTTACTCTAACATTTGATGGATGGAAAGTTCTTAGACCCTATGCAATTAAGAGCAAGTATAAAGGTCATTGAGCTCCCTAGTTGTCACCTTATAACCAAGTTTTGTTGCTATCCTCAATTTCATCTAGATTTAGGTTTAGGGAGAATCCCTCAGCTTAATAATCTACTTCACACTCCAAGTTGAATTCTACTCGGGCTTTGCCATTTATAGATTGTTATTCCTTAAATAATAACCATGTAATAATTTAATCCATAGAGTATCTTGTCACTAGCTAATCTCTAAAGTTTTTTGGCAAAGAGGGATTTATTTATAGTGTTATTTGAATAAATCCCTAGACATCCTTCAACCTTAGGCAAACATATGTCATTCTAACTAACTTTTGCCTTTGGTTTCACATTGCAATCTACTAACCACAAAAAGTTTCTAAATATTTATATCCTTACACATGCTCTTAGCTAATAGGATATGGGAGGTCTAGAAAGTATAAATGTTTACAAGGATATAAATTATAAGTTGTAATTAACCTACATAAGATAAAAATTTGTTAGCATAGTTACTAATTTTCCTTTAGATGATTTCATAAAGCCTTTGTTAATCCTTGAATGTGATCCTCCTTAAGTTGATGGTAATACCCAAGTATGTAAAAAGAGGAGAATGGGAAGATAAACCAAATAAACTACAAAAATTGGGATTAAAGCTAAAATTTTCAAGTGAAAACATGATAAAACTTTCGTCCTTAATGATCCTCAACCCAAATATGTTAGTGAAATCCTCTAAGGATTTCATAAAACAGGAGACTAAACTATAGGTAGCTGAGGAGAAAAGTAATTAATCATCATTTAAAGCAAGATAAGTTATTCCTATTCTCTCACTTTTTTTTTATAAAATCTAAATGTTCAAATTTGATATTCTGCTGGGTAATCTCATTGAGGGCCCTAATGTATATTGTGAAAAGGTATGGGGAGAGGGGTTGCCCCTACCTTAATCCCCTAGACCTTTAAAAG
>JANZLH020000421.1:3661243-3681678 GCA_026770325.2 Erythroxylum fimbriatum
CAATAATTCGCAAAATAAGAATCAACAACTACGAATCAATTTTATTGAATAAAATCCAGAATCAAATCATATAGAAAATCGAAAACTACTATCCATCTTTGAAACCTAACAAGAAATCTATTCAATCATATTTATGTTTAACACAATAAATATTAAAGTAAGCATAATAGAAATTAAAGATTAGGAACGAAGAACCCAGGTCGGCGTCTGGTCCTGTCGAGCGTCCAAGCTGTCAACCTGCTGTGTGCGTCAAAGTCCCAGCGTCTGAGTCTTGGAGAGTAGCGTCATTTTGCGTCAGTCAATAAAGCTCCAATTGAAAACTCTGTTCTTTTACTCTCTGCCGCTAGCTA
The DNA here is from genome assembly GCA_026770325.2 of Erythroxylum fimbriatum. Classification (NCBI taxonomy): domain Eukaryota; kingdom Viridiplantae; phylum Streptophyta; class Magnoliopsida; order Malpighiales; family Erythroxylaceae; genus Erythroxylum; species Erythroxylum fimbriatum. The sequence goes on from JANZLH020000421.1 coordinate 3,661,594, forward strand.
AAGTCCACGATAATAAACCTCTCTAATGTAAAAGCTCTCTGAAGTCTAATCTTTTGCTAATTGAAAGAAAACTAGCCTGTTGCCGCTATTGTCTAATGATAAAATAAAGCTCTCTAATGCCTATCACCCTACCCTACTCTGCGTCACTCTATGTTGTGGAATGATAACACCCCCAATTGAAAAACCTCCTGTTTAATTGAAAAACTCCTCCTCTGTTGCCGCACTCACTCAAAATAATAAAGCTATCTCCTCCACTAGCTTGAATAAAATAAAGCTACTAATTGAAAAACTCTTTTGCGGCTACTGCTCTGACGCTAGCTAAAGTAATTGAAAACTTCCCTCACCGCTGGTCTTGTACGTGAAATATATACTTGATGCCCATTGAAAACCTAAAACATCCCAGCTGCCACGTGTGTTGTGTGTTTAATAACTCCTCTCTTGTCTCTTCTCCTCAAAATTGCCGCATGTCACAAGTTAAAAACCTAAAGCCTCTGTTGCCGCTAATCTTCAACAAATAAAAATAATCTAGCTGCTCTTCTTTTGCCACGTTGCTTCATCAATTAATATCAACTCCTCTTATTCAAAAACCTGACTTGTTGCTTCTCCTCAAAATTGCCGCGTGTTGCTCTCTTCAATAAAATAATCTCGCTAGTTCCCCTTTGCTCCAGCGTTTTTGTGTTGTTTAAGCTTGCTTCAACTGTTAATTTCACCTGGGCCATGCAAAAATTATGGACAAATCGTGAGCAAATTATTTGGGCCTAATTTGAGACAAAACTCATGCTTTCTACGAAACAAAATCAGAAAAATAAAATAAATAACAAACTCAATGAAAATAAATAAATAAGCCTAAAAATGCTACTAAAATAAATGAATGAATATGCAAAATGAATATAAATATGACCTAAATATCTATATGAATTTGACTAAACAGTTACGACGTGCCACCATTTATATAATGCTAACCTGATAAAAAAAATGCAATGCAAATAAACTAACACAATGCAAATGCAAAGTCACCTTAAATAAGATGCAAGTGAATAGATGTCCTGCATTTAAACAACACATTGTCCTCAATGTGGAAACAAAACCTAAACATAAGCAAACACAAACTAAAGGCAAGAATACTTATGGAGATTGTGGTGGTGATGGTGTTGGAGAAGGAACTTGGACACACTTCATGCTATGAACATCCATCAATATAACTCACTAGAAAATCATAAAAACAAGGTAACAAACACATATGAAATTAAAAAATAAAGCTATATAAAAAAAATAACGTACTAATTTTAAGGTCACTAACTTCACCACTTCAGCTTAATTTTTTAACAAACTTCTCTTTTGAATATTAATAGGACTTATTCTTCTTATGTCTAAAATTTTCCATCCCATGGCTTTTATTCTCTTTCTAATTGTCTCCATCACTTTATTTTCCTATTCCCCATCAGTTTTCAACTCTAGAATTGATGGTTTCTCAACGAAGGGTATCATCGTTACTTTTGTCCTTACTAATGATTCCTATTTGAATTTGTCACTTAACCTCCTCCTTCACTAGTTCTCTTTCATCTTTTACTTTCCCAACAATCACTTCTTTTTTATAGCTTTCTGCTTGCTCTTTTATGTATTCATCCTCTATCTTCATGCAAGAGCTGCTTTCCTTTGGATTCTTCAATACTTTATTCATATTAAATTCAACTTGCTCATCACCAATCTGAACAAAGAATTTCCCCTTATAAATACCTACTAAAGCTCTTTCTCTAGTCATAAAAGGTCTAACAAGAATTAATGGATAAGTTTGATTCTCTTCAAAATCTAGTACTATAAAATCCATATAGATAATAAGCTTTTCCATTTTTACTAGCACACCCTCCACTATGCTAAGTGATTTTTTTATAGATTGGTCCTTCAATTGAATAAGCATGGATGTTGGCTTCACATCTACTAACCCAATTTTCTAAAAATTGAAAATGGCATAAGATTAATATTTACCCCAAGTCACAAAAACATTTAACAATTACTAAATTACTAATAACACTAGTTATTTTGAAACTCTCTAAGTCCTTTAATTTTGAAGGAATGTAGCTGGTAATTATTGAGCTATAGCTTCTAGTCAAAGAGACCTTTTAATTATCCTCCTAATTTTTCTTGTTTGATAAGATGCCTTTGAGAAACTTTGCATACTTGGGTATACTCTCCAAAGCTTCCATATAGGACAAGTTAAGTTATAATTTCTTTAACTTCTCTATGAACTTTGCAAATTATAGACCTTTTTTATTCTTCTGTAGACTCTGTGGAAATGGAATCTTTGGTGCATAGGGAGGGGGAGGGAAATAAGGAATTCCATCTTTTTTCTTTTCTTTCTTATTTCCTTCTCTCAACATACATTGGTATGGGGTTTGGCCTTCATATTGGTTGGTTCTTCTAACTTTCTCTTGCTTATAACTATGACATCCTTTAATTGCTCCCTTGGATTGGACTCCGTATTGCTCCAAAGACTCCCAACACTTTGTGTGGGCAATATATTAGCTAATTGTCCCACTTGAAACCTCAAATTATGAATGAAAAAAAGCATAATTCTTTGTAATTTAGTCAAATTTAGCTTTCATCCTCTTATGATTCTCATCTTGGCTGGCTAATTTGGAATTTAAAATGTCTATTAGCTTATCCACCTTTTATTCCAATGAATCAAGCCTATCTTGTTAAAATCTTGTTAGGCCTTGAGCACTTATTGGATTACCAGCATTGTTTGACTAAGAAAAAATTTGGGTGGTTCATTCATCTAAGATTGTAAGTATTTGAATAGGGATTATTACCTTCCTAACCATATTTCCCATAAAATTAAGTTACTTTGTATTTTAGTCTTCCATTAGGAATAAATTAGCTAAGACAATAATTTTTTGTTTATATAGTTCACATCCATGCTGAATGGCCTTGAGTAGGCTAGAAGAATTGGTTTTCAGGCTATTCAATTGTTTGGATAAATTTGATACTTCGGCTTGTAACACTATCACTGAATCCACAATAAGCACTCCCTTTTAATCTCTAAAGGTTGGTTGTTGTTTACTTCTTTATAAGGTCCATTGACAGCTGTTGTTTACTATCTCTTCTAACAAATCATCTATTGCTGCAACCATTTTCCTTATTAAAGATCCACCAGTTGCTGCATTTGTGATGGCTCGCATGGGTGGATTCACACCATTTTAGAACGTTTGTAGAAGGAAATCCTTTAGCAAGTTATGATGTGGGAGGATCGTTTACAACTCTTTAAATTTCTCCCATCCTTTATATAATGGCTCCCCTTTGCTTTGTTGGAAATTTATCATTTCTTTTATAATTCTAGTGATCTTTGTTAAGGGAAAGTATTTATCCAAAAAGGCTTACGCCAACGGCTCCCATATTATGATGCTCTCTGGGTTGAGATAGTTTTGGCTTAATCTTTAAGTATAGAAGGAAAGAGCCTCATTTTAGGTTCACCTTCCGGCAATATATTATATCGAAATGTGACACGTATCTCCAAAAAGTTGGTAAAATGAGCATTAGAATCCTCATTGGCCGGTGCACAAAACTGGACGTTGATTTGCAACATATTTAGCAATGCTAGTTTGATTTCGATCGTGATGGTCGACAATGGTGGTGTTATTAATCCTTATTGATTTGCATTGAACCTTGGCCTCATGAAGTCTATAAGATTTCTTTGTTGTTTTCCTTTATAAGATTTCTTTAAGTGTTTATTTTCTTTCTTCTTATGTATTGTTACGTCGTTCATCATCTATCTATACAATTCTTCTATTCTCAATTTCTTTTTAATTTAACATTTACTTTATGCATTCCTTTTCAATTAAAGTTGTTCCATTCTCTTCTATTGTTTTTTAAGTTAATTTACATTGTATATATATATAATAAAAAATCAAAATTAAAAGTGTGCACTGAAACATAAATTCTAATCCTTTTTCTAGCAAAAAAATTCTTAGTTCTATTTCATCCTTATCTTCTTGTTGATTTCATCAACCTATTTTTAATGACAATTCATCTTTATTACCTTTTTCTTAATTTCGCTTCCTTTATTCTTTCTTATTAATCCTAATTTTCATCAACCAAAGTTATAAACTCCGTTGTTTTTTTTCTTTGGAAAGTAATTAATGAATTTCTTAATGGAATAATGGAGTCATTACAAAACATTTCAAACTAACAATTCTAAGAAAATATAGAGTACACTAGTTGCACTTACAAAGAACAGGTTAAAGAGACAAGATATTTTTGTCAAGTTGGACTTGATTATAAAGTTTGAGAAACTTTATAATTAAATAGAAGATATTTAATAAATAAAGATAAATATGAGATATTAGAACTTATTTAGGCATAATTGGTTATAAAATCTAATTATAATTAGAATTTAATTTCAATTAAATTATTATACTACTCAAAACATATTGTAAATAAGCTTAAGCTCTAAAGGACTTAACACTCTTTTCCTAATCCTCTCTGTAATAGTTGTAGAGTTCTTTCAACACGTTCCGTGGATACCATTAGAGGTCGAACACTTGTGTATCTACAGTGATAGAGATGAGTCAGTTTCAAAAACGATTAGAAGGATGCTACAAGAAAATGATCAAGTTTCGGAATAAGATATAAATTAAGATTCACTTTTTATTATGATTTATATATTAATTATTTTATAGAATTTAAGTGATCTTAAATTCTAAGAAATCAAAACAAAAAAAAATTGTAATCATTTTGTTGAAGCTTGATTTCCTAACACTACGGATTATAGCATTCTACACTTTTAGGTAATGAAGATTAGGATATTTTGTTACGTTGTTTTTTACTTTTTTTTCACTTCTTTCCATATATATAAAGATTGCTCATAATATGCCAAAACAATGAGAATAATGAAAATGCATTAAGTATTTTTTCCAATTATTTCTTTTATAAAGAGATTAGCATGATTAAATATAATACAAGCTTATTTGATTGCTTAACCAATCCAAAATATTCTACTTCAAGGCACCCACCTGAAAGATGAATGCATGTCCATTGAATAAATTCTTAAGATTGCTTTTTGACCATTTAAACATCTGTTAAAGAAAAGCAGGTCATTGATCACTTTATAATAGAGGTTAACAATTGAAAATTATAATTACCATCTTTTTGCAACTCGAAAATTAAATAGTAAAAAAAATTAAATACAATCAACGAATGGAGGTTAAGAAAAGATAGTCAAGAGCCGGAAAAAGGACAAGGTCTTGGAAGCTTTACTTACTATACTAGTTATCAATCATCTTCATGGTGAATAGTACACTATAAATAAAGCCAACCACTCTTCTAGAGCTGTGTTTCTAGTTTTTGAGTTAACAAACTTGTAATTTTATGCACACATGACATTCATTCAAGCTTCAAATTTCCATAAATGTTAACATGCATGAGCCCACAAATTTAGGAACGAAACTCAGGTCCCACCATCGTCAGTAAGTCATGCACCCTTAGTAATTTAGAAAAGAACCAATGAAAAAGGAAAGGAGATATAGATTGTCGCCTAAGGATATTCCAGTACAGCAAAAGGAAGGGGATAGTTTTCTCAATCAAACTATAATCATATAGGTTCATTCAACTGATCGTTGGTTCTCTATAATTCTTCACTAACTAGTTTACTGTGTCATTGAATAAAGAAGATATTTAAAAGCAACAAAAAGGACAAAGCGGTGAATTCATAACACAAGGGGAAACCATGTATAACAAATGCAAAGAGACACATTTGGGAATAGGACAAGCTTAATAGAAAGAAAAAAGATAACTCAATGGAAATTTAGAAGCCAAAATCAATTCAAACTAAACTTTGAAACCAAAATTAAAACATATTAGCATTAAAGGAAAACAGTGATAAATGAAAAAAAAAGGGGGAACATGAACTTACAATCAAAGGGAAGACTAATCGAAGGGTAGAGGAGACTAGCAAAGATTGGAGGCATAAACAACAAAACAATGGCCCACTGATACAGTGAGTTAACACTCAAGAGTACTATAATTAGCAATCGATAGAGAAGGAATGTAGAGGAGAGCAAAGGTGAGAGAAGCAGTGAGTGAGCGAGTGAATCACAATCACTAGAGTGGATTGGAGAGGGGGTTTTTTCTCCAAGTAAAATGATATCACTTTGTTGCAATATCTTGCACACAAAACAATTCCAAGCGACCCAAAGTCCAATTAAATCGATCTAAACTATTGAATTCAGGTTGGACCAAACTTGAGCCATAATGCTAAGCTTAAATTCATCATCATCTTTTAAGCGATTATCTCACGTATTATAGGTAAATGTTAGCTTCTTCTTAATTCTTAATATGTTATTGATGCAAAAGAACTTAAATTTTATAAGACAAATAAAAGAGAAAAGGTTAATCAATCACAAGCTTTAATTGGTAGGATAATGATTGGGAATTGAATTAACATTAAGGATAAAGGCTAAAATCCAAATCCTTATTGTATTAGGATTTCTTGTTAGATAAGAAGTAATAGTATTATGTTATTCTTATTAGGCATGTTATCCTAATTGTATAGGACTTATAGAAGTTCTATTATAATAGGATTTAAATTAGAAAACAAGGATTTTAAAAACCCTATATATATGTGTACTCATCCTTTCATTAATAAAAAACAATATGGAATTTTCCTACAACTCTAAGTTTTCAACTATAAGGTGTGATGCTTTCTCCTAAGAGTAATTCTTAGACCTTAAGAGTGTTTCCTACTATCTATTCTTTGCATTCTTCACTAAATTTCAACAACCCTAACCCGAATTCCAACCCTCTTAAACCTACATTCTAGCCATCTCAACCCTATATTCTAGCTATATTAAACCTGAAATCTTAAACCTAAATTTTCAGCAATCAAACCTTAAAATTCCAACCATACAAAATATGAAAATTCTACATTCTTAGCTTAAATCCAATCTTGAAACCTAATATTCCAACAACCCAATATCAACCATATTCCTAAATTTAGGAGTTTTAGCTATTAGTTAATAATTCTTCTATTTGTCCTACATCAATTTTGAATTAGAGCTTTAGTTCATAATGGCGACTCGTAATGGAAGGGCATATAGAAGAATATTTAGTGACTTAAAGCAAGATGAAATACTACTGAATATTGCAAGAAGGTTGGGCATTGATGATCCTTATTCACAATTGCACCAAGAATCAACTTACATATAGGAACGCCTATAAGAAGACATGTTCTACAAATTTTGGAGAGGCTAGACAACTTTGACATACATTCCCTAAAAGTCAAATTTCCAACAAGAAAAAATTATACCAACCAACAACATATACTTAATGATTAACATGGAAAATGTGGTAATATGCAATATGAGGGGAATGGTATTGCTTAACAACACAGAGCTCAAAGGAAAAATCTTTGCTAAAAATTCATGTGCTGATTTTGATTCTTCAAATTTAACAAGCACTACCTCAAAAGAAGTGTTATTATAAGTGGCGAAATTAATGACACATCTCTTTCAATTGATCAATTGAAATCTTCAAACCTATATGTAGATGATGTTCAAGTACTTAATGACATAGAGAGTTTGATAGTGGAAGACAATCAAATCATTAAAGATGAATAATAGCATAACCAAGTGGATTCTTTGGCAAACTTTAAAGTTAAAACAATTGAACAATAAGTTCAAACACTTAAACAGAAAGCTGAAACGCTTGAACTAAAGGTTGAAACACCTAAAAAACAAGCTGAAACCCTTGATCAACAAATCAAAACATAAGGAAAACGTGCTGAAATAACAAGGCAACAAGCTGAAAGAATCGAACAAGTTAATATAACAGAACAGGGGGTTGAAAAGATTAAACTGCAACTACTTGGGGTTTTGAAGCTTGACAAGTCAAAAGTTGATGATATCATTGGTATTGTTGATGAAGATTATGTTGTAGTAGCTAATGAAGGAGAAGTAGACTTGAATGAAGATGCACAGTTGGTACAAGATAGGAATAAAGGAAAAGTTATGACTGCACTTACAAAGTCAAAATTCAGCAATGATGGTAAGTTGTGCATCTAATTGAAAGAAGCAACAATAGGTATGTTCTTGATGCCTATGATGTAGAGAAGCCATGTGGATTATTTATGAAACCATTTGCAAATAGGTTGGTCAAGACTTATGATGTTGTCCATGTTGCTAAATAAGTCTACTGGTAAGAGCCCTTTTGAGATAGCTTCAAGAGTTCAACCAAGGACGTCTATTGATCTGGTTTCTTTACCACAAACAACAAAAGTTAGTGTTGACGCTGAAGGTTTTACGCAACACAATGAGGGACATCTTTGGTGAGATACGACGAAAGATAACAACCAGTAATTTGTCTTATAAAGAACTTATTGATCAACATCGTCGATTGGTGGAATTTAATGAAGGGGTTATGGTGATATTTGGGATTAGAACAAAGTGTTTTAAGAAAGGAAAATATAAGAAACTATATTCACGAAATGTTGGACCTTATAAGATCATCAAGAAGATAAGTGCTAATACTTATGCATTGGAACTACCAAGTGATATGGGAATAAGTCCTATATTTAATGTTGCGGTCTTAACTATTTATCATGGACAAGGTTATGAGCAATCCCCTATTGCAGTTGTAAGAATTTCAATCATTCCCCATCTTAAAGAGGAGATAGAAGATGTTCTAGATGAACAAATTGTAACTACCAAAAATAGAGGAAGTCAACAATTTCTTGTCAAGTGAAAACGAAAACTGATTTTTTACGACACTTGAATTTTAGAGTTTGAGTTTCAGAAGTTGAATTCAGATTTATATGAACAATATTTATCACATTCTACGTCAAGGATGACTTCAAACAAGCCAGGGAAAATTGATGAAAAACAACTTAAAGTTTATAAGTAGTAGTATTATGTTATTCTTACTTAGGTATGTTATCCTAGTTGTAAAAAGGCTTATAGAAGTTCTATTATAATAAAATTAAAATTAAAATTCATTTTCCTACTAGAATAAAGATTCTAAAAACTCAATATATATGTATAGTCAGCTTTTCATTAATAACAGGAATTTTTTGACAACTATGAGTTTTCAATTAAGTGTGATGTTTTCTCCTAAGAGTAATTCTTAGACCCTAGGAGTAATTTCTAGTTCTTATTATTTATTCTTTGTGTTCTTCACTAAATTCTAATAACCGTAACTCAAATTGCAGCCCTCTTAAACTTACTTTCTAGCCATCTCAAACCTATATTCTAGTCATATTAAACTTGAAGTCTAAATATCCAACATTCAAACCTTAAAATTCCAACAATACCCTAAAAATTCTACATTCTTAACCTAAATCCAACCTTGAAACTTGATATTCTAGTAACCTAATATCACTCATACTAGTTAATATTTTTTCTATTTATCCTACATCAATTATACTTCTAAATTGAAGAGCCCTCCTTTCACTGTTAGTAGTAGTTTGATTTTGTAAAAGCTTGTTAATAATGCATGAAGCATAATGGCTTGGTATGCGAAAAAAGTTAATAGGATAGTAACGCTCAATCCCAAAGCCAAATCTCCATTATAAAATATATATAAGCAATGAGTCTATGAATTCTATACAAGAAAGAGTGACTGCTAAGGTGCAAGGCAAATAATGAAATGAACTAATGCATGCGGTATAGCACAGTGCAATCAAAATAAAGAAAAGAGAATTTAAGGACATGGAGGAATTCTATGCTGCCCTCGGGCCTCTTAAAGGTGCCCTCAAGAGTATTTCCCTGAGATAATCGTACCGACTGCGGTGGTAATCAATCCATAAGCACAGTTGTCTAATGACTTCCCGCTTCTCCTCACCCAGATCTAGGATACCTTCATCCTTCTCTTTCACCATCTTCTCAAATAACTTGAGCTTTGCCTCCAGTTGTTTGATATCTCTGGCCAAGTTCTCCTTTTCTCCCCCTTCCCTCCTTAACTTAAGCTCCAATTCCTCAACATTTTCTGTTAATGCTGATTCCCTGTTTTTTGCATCCCATAATTGCATTTTCAACTCTTCTACTTCTTTCCTTAACTGCTCCTTGTGGTTATTCATCTTCAGGACACAATTCTTTGCAATCTGAATCTCATTTGATATTTCTAAAATACGGTGCTTGTATCTACTACTATCTTCTTCATACCTCAACGTCAAAGCTTCCATTCCCATGGAAGTACTGCTTAATATTTCTGTGATATCAGTGACCATCATCTGATAAGCTTCACTATTTGCAGCAATGATCCCCGACAGGGTAGAAATTCTTTGTTCCAGAACTTTTTGCTCTTGCTGATACTTGCCTTCTGTCTTTCTGAAACTCTCTTCATTTTCAGTCAGCAATTGCTCTGTTACCCGGAGCTTCTGGTTTGAAAGCCGGAGCTTAACTTCAATAGTCCGTACATTATCAACCAAAGTATTCAATTCATCTCCTTTCATATCAAGATCTCTTTTCAGATCCTCAACCGTTTCTTCCAACTCAGCTACAATTTGATCTTTAGAACCAGCATTCTTCTCAAACTCTTCACCCATGTCTATGACCTTCTTTTCTGCGGCTTCAAGATTGGACTTGCACTCCTGAAACCAACCCTCAATTTGTTTATACTCCTCAGTCAACTTCTTGTATGCATCCTCCTTCTCAAAAAGCATTCTCTGTTGATCCATAACCTGGTTCATGAGCTCATTTTTATGATCCTCAATTTGGGTCAAGCTTTCTGAAAATTCTTGTTTCTCTTTTTCGAGCTTCTGTTTCAATTGTTCATTTTCTATCTTCAAACAATCCAATTCCTGCTGTAGACTGTGTACTTGCTCTGTTAGGGAATATATCTGAGATGAAGCTTCATCCTCTTTAGTTTTGTGCCCCTCCTGGAGTTGAGAGAACTGGAGCTCTCTCTCAGCCACTGTTGCTTCCAATATCGAAGTTTTACCCTGCAGCGTCACTATTTCTTGCCTAAACTTAGCAGTCTCTTCTACCACTATTTTCATCTGCTCTTCGATTTCACTTTTCTGTTTGCAGAGGATCTCAGCCTCCAGTGTAAGGTTATTCAGTCGGGTCATCAAACTTTCTCTCTCTTCCAATGCTGTTTGCTGTTCATTTGACTTGTTCCTTATTTCTTCTTTCAAATTGTCTAGTTGAATCAGATAATCTGAAATTTCATGACTTCTGCTCTCAAGCTGAACTTCTGTTTCGGCTTTCTGGCTGTGCAAGGACTCTAACTCCTGTTGCAACAAATTGATCTTGCCCATCAAGCATTTTATCTGGTTTGACGCTTCATCACTGCTGCTTACCAATTTGTCTTCCAATTCAGCCTTCTGGGCACGTAGAGAATCCATGTCCACTAGTAGAGTATTTAGCTGCGCTTTCAAATTCTCTACTCTAGCCATTGATTCATTCTCATTATCCTCAAGTTTCTTTCTAAGGATACCCAGCTCATCTCCTCTTTCTTTTGAAATGATTTCACATTCTGATATTCGGACCTGTAGTTCTAAAATTTCCCCCCTCAGTTGATTTGCTTCAGACACTTCCTTCTCAATATGCATGGCCATGTCTCTGTTATGGTTTTGCAATGATTGTATCTCCAGTTCCAGGCCTGTTAACTGCGATTCTAGTTCTTTTATTCGAGCTGAAGAGTGAGCCTCATGTTCCTCACGCACTTTTGCAAGAGAAAAAAGCTCTTTCTCTTTCTCACCCATTTTCTCCTTAAGCTCATTCGAACCAGCCACAAGTTCTTTTATTGTGCTCTGTGCCAGCTGGATCTCATTTGTAATTTCTGAAGCTTTCCAGGTTAAGGAATTATTCTCTTCCTCAACAGCTCTCAGATTGTCAACTAAATCTGAACTTTTCTGCTCCGATGATTCCAGCTGCTGCTTTAAGTTGGAAAGTTCCCCATGAAGAGTTTTAAGTTCTTCCTCCAGAGCTACTTTTTCAACTTTAAGTTGATCAACCAAGACTCTCAAACCCTCGGTAATCTTTTTGTCCTCTTCAGCATTTTTCGCAGCAGTCTGCTTCTCCCTTTCCAAGTTGTCCTTTTCCCTGTACACATCTTCGAGTCTTTTATCCAGTAAGGATGCTTCCAAGGTCAGAGATTTGTTCTCTTTTTCCGCAGCAGTTAGATTCTGACTTAGATCTAGAACTTGCTGTTCTGAAGACTCCATTTGCTGTCTCATTACGGAAATCTTCTCTTCAAGGTTTTCTAATTGTTCGATCAAAATCCCTTTTTCATCTTTTAGCTGATTAGTTACAATTTTGAACTCTTCTATCGTTCTCTTCCCCTCTTCAAAGCTCTTTATGGCAGTTTCTTTCTCCACAGTTAACCCGAGTTTCTCCTTATTCACTTCCTCCACTCTCTGGTTCAGTTCTGACTCCATCTTACTTGCAGCATCCAATTTTTGGTGTAGTTCTTCATTCTCAGTGAGAAGCTTTTTATGTTCAGCTTCTAACTTCCCAACTTCATGCTTCAAACCCAGGGTTATTTCCTCCTCTTCTTCTATCTTGTTTAAAGCTTTTTGATATTCCAAATTTAAAGCTTCCTTTTCCTCAGTTGCAGCTGCCAATTTAAGCTTCAAGTCAGCAACTTCTAAATTCACTGTTTGAAGTTCCTGCATTATGTCATCTGCCATAATCCGATTTTCATTTTGCAGCTGTCCATTTTTGCTTCCTTTATCCTTTGAAGAATAATCAGGTTCTGCGTCTGAGCTAGATGAAGAAGATGTATCTGTTTCTCGTTTGCTATGAAATTTCTTTTTCAGCTGTTGAGTAAGGTGATCGTATTGCTCATAGAGTGTCTGGTAGTGAGTATGGAAGTCTTCGATTAGATCAGCAAGCGGTTCCTTCTTGGAGTTCTCTCCTGAGATCCTATCCTTTTCTTCAAGATCTTCCTCCTTGATAAGCGTCAAGATCTTTTTTACTTTCTCCTCGACATCTGCAGAAGAGGAGATACCATGTCAACATTAGAAAAGGAGAGCACCAAAATAATTTGCAGATGATAGAACTCCAATTTCCCTCTTACAGTTTTTGTGATATTCCACCATCTCCAAATGATATTTATAGATAAAAGTGGTTCATCACCAGAGGAATTACCTGTTTTAGTTCCTTTAAGTTGCTCTTCCTTTTCCGGATCAATGTGGCTTCCAATAAAAGACTTTACAGACTCTCTCCATCTACGTCTCCTTGTCATTTTTCACTCAGATCTAGGAGTTGGTTTTTCTTTGCACCCGTGCCTCACAAAGATATGTTGTCCATCTAGCATCGAAAAATTCAACAGGAAGGGAAATCAAGATTCAACATGTTATCTTCAGGGGTAAGGACATATGCACAAATAAAAATCTTACTGGATTAAAGTCCAGCAACTGAATTGATTTACTAAAGACCATGCAAAACCAAAAAGATTACATGCAGATGTATAGGTGATGCTTCTTCAGTCTGTAGTAGCATGATTTATCCAATTTTCAACCACTAGTCCTTCCTAATTGATGAAACGGGTTTTTCCTAGAACCTTTAAACAACCACAGGTAAGTATTAACGTCAATCAGTAATTTGATCTTTGTGGTGGTGTGGGCAAATCAAGGTTCACAAGTCTCAAATTCAAACAGACTCAGACATCACAGATTTTTGTCAATTCCATGTTCCAGCTATTAACTAGTGCGTCGCTAAAGGTAAATTGGTATTAGTAATTTATCTTACCAATGTTTTAGCCTTTGCTGAGGTTTAAAAAGCGTGATTTTCAAATAAGATTAACCAGTGAAATGGTTCAAAAATAAATCATTATATTTTGCTTCGTCAATATCGCTACTCAAAAGGACTAAGAATAGATATTTACAGTAGGCTAATCTGAAAACCGCGTTCAACCAGAGCACGGCAGGCTGGATTATTACAGCAAATACTAATCTGGCGCCACCTCATCACCATATGAAGTAAATTTTGAACTAAAAGAAAACGACACAGCGCTTATATGTTCAACTCTTCATACAACGAGCTGTTCTTAGTATTTCATTTTGATATTTTCTAACCCTTCATATAGAAGGTCATAACATGAACAGAAGTATATATATAAAAAGAAGTGATAAAAGTGCAGTATCAACTTTAACTTCCGTATCAGAAAATATGGGATTTAATATATTTTTTGGGCAGTCATAATTCATAAATGCTCACTTGAAATTAACTGTCTATGGCACTTTCCCTTTCAGTTCCCTACTTGCAAAGCTTATCCAAATCCTGGGAACTCCGACGGTGAACCTAACAGCAGAGTCTCGCAAATATGTCAATCTGTTTTCTAACACTGGTTTGTTCAAAAATTACGATGAAGAATTCCAAAGTAAGAAATCACATAGTTTAGATTCGTATAAACTGAAGAGACTGATTACAACTGTGAGTCAAAAGATTCAATCTCATGATCTTGACAAAAAGCTTTTATCACTTGTACCAACTTATGCTGCTATTCACAGTATAGATCTTCTTACATCACTACAGTAATAATACAGAACAAACGAGAAAGCAACTCAATCAAAAACAGCTGAAAATTCAACCAGTCTACATGAAACAGGGAAGAAACCGAAAAGAAGAAAATCACATGCTAGAGTTGATATCAATCAACAAATATTCTCCGCTTCTAAACAATCAACTAATCCAGAACTGAGTTACTTGAATTTACAGCTGAAGTAGAGCAGCATAAACTAAAAGGATTGATAAAGAAGAAAATTGGAATTGAACTCAATAAACAAAACTGCTAGCTACTAATAACTTGATAACCAGAAATTACCTTTAAGAGAGAGTACGTAAAGAGGAAAAAAGAGGCCCTGTTTGGATTGGAGCAACGCAACGTAGCTCAAACCAAAGCCACCATTTTTGTAGCTTTCATTGGTGTGGGGAACTGGAATATGGAATCTTTTTCAGTTTCACATTTCATTTCTTTTTCCATAGAGCTGCCCCTTCTCTTTTAGAATTATTTACCTGGATGCCACTCCACTCTTTATATCGTGAGAAGGAAAATAATTGTCGATAGAAAGAGCGGGAGAGATGAGGAAATGATCGGGCCCAATGATGTAAGAGTTGTGGTCCCACCAACTTCGGTGTACAGACATGTTTGCGTTCGTTCGGCGGTCTTGCTTGCCCAATTTGGTGCCTGCGGATGTAACAAGAGATTTTAATTTTTAAGTGATAGTAATTAAAATTTAAATTTTATTTTATCATAAATTAAATCGTCCTTAACATTATAATTGACAATATTGAAGTAACCAAGCTTATGATAAGTTAACATATATGTGAAAGACAATAATACACATTTAATTGAAAATTAGATAAATAAATAAGGGAAATGTATAGGTGCTGATGTGTATTATATATATTTTTTATTTCTAAATTACATGCTAATGTATATCATTATTAGTCATGTAATTTTTGATTTATCAATGAGTCCTACTCACTTACGTGATAAATCATGCAATTAAAGTTAAATATGCTAGTTTTATAATAAATTAAAACTTTTCGTATTTTATCACTAATTTTGGTAGTTAAAATTAGTAACATCATCCTTGTATTTTAAGTCTTACCTATTACACATAATTAATTATCATCAAATATATACAATTTTCCAATCCTCCTACCTCTACCTCCATGTATGAAATAATTCGATATTCATACTTCAATTTTAATCTTCTATACAATTTTTATTCAAATATTAAATCAATCAAAATAAATTATATTACGGGATAAAATACATTTTTACTCTAAATTAATCTATTATAGAATAAAAATTAAAATATTTCAAATATTAATATATGAAATTTATCATATGATAGTATAGTCGCGTGAGATCTCCCAAATATCACTATTTTTACAGGTCACAGGATTATGGATACTTAATTCAACCAATAAAAAGATCATATGAAACTTTATAATTATTAACTTTTTGAACTTTAAATATACATATTATCAAATTGTTAATTTGCACTTATTTAAATCTTCACAATCTTGTGTTATTTATTTACTAATTTTGATCAGAAAGACTAGCTTTCTTTTGCCATTTTTGTTATTTTGGTGCATGATAGCGATTTATTATACTTCGTACTCGCAACAAAGAAAAGGAGAAAGATAAGGCAATTTGTATATAGTTCTTTGATGAGCATGAAAAGATCTATTATGAAGGATTCTCTAAAAAATGTAAGTGATGAGAAGTTAATATCAATCTTTCTGAATTAACTATTACTTATAGAAGTAAAGTTAATTATGAAAAAAAATTAGATGAGAAGTTATTATCGATTGTTTTGAATTAACTATTATTTATCAAATTAAAGGTAATTATGAAAAAGTTTAAGTGTTGAGAAGTTATTATCAATCTCAAAGTTCCTTTTGGAATTGACTATTATTTTAGAATTGCAATTCTTTTGTAAGTAATAAAGTAAGCAACTATAAAGTATTCAATGATATAATTAAATCTAAGATAAGCCTTTAGGGGAGATTATCATATTTGTCTAAAAAGCAACAACAGGTGTTGTTAAAGTGAAGTTAGACTAGTGGTTCAATTCTTAACCATAAGCTCATTGGACTAATGAAGTCAACATGATACATCTAAGAAACAAGCATTAGATAAGAACGTGAATTTTGTTGAAAATATGGGTCGATCCTCTGTTTGGTCTAATTTTAGTATCTTTAAATTCATATAATATTGGTTAAGTTGCATTTGATTGATCCCACCAAAGTTGGTCAATTTGTAATTAGAAATTAACTTATGATGATGTTAAATATGAAGTATGGTTTTGGAAAAATTTAGTTATATGTTCTATATTAAGATCAAATCCTCCTTCTACTGTGATGAATGGGTTTATCAAATAAGTGTGGGGGTAAACATGGATTGAAAAGGTGCTATTGTTACAAAATGGTATGTTTTTAGTAAAGTTTATTGGTGAAACTACTAAGAATGAGATTTCAAATACAAATATCCATCATTTTGATACAAAACATGTTATTGTTAAGACTTGAACTATATATCTATAAAAGGCTCAAAAATAAGTTGTAAGAGTGCCTATTGGTGTAACAACCAAATCTAAATTTGATTATAATTTTTCTTCTCTGAACAAGTTACTAAGCTTGACAGGGACTCTAATATTGACTGACCATATGACTTTAAATAAACAAAAGGTTGAGTTTGCTAAAATCTTAATAGAGAATAATGGAAAAAGTTTTGAAAATATTTCCTTCGAAAGTAAGGAGGGTAGGTTATCAACCAACTTGTTAAATACAAGTGAAGGCCTTTGCAATGCCTCAAATGTAAAAGTTATGGTTATGAAGATGAAGGATGTATGAAAATTGAAATGAAGAACAATGAAGGCCAAAAACTTCTAATGTTGATATGAATCCTAAGAGAAAAGCTTTGCCATATTTTGATCTTTTGGCTAGTCATGAGTAAGCGGTTGGCAAAGATATTTTGCCAAATAAGGAATAGCAAGATATTTCTTATAAAAAATAGTAAGTCTAATTAATGTGAACCTTAGACTCAAACTCGTTTAAAACCCAAATCACAAAGAATAAGGACCTTATAAATGTTTTCAAATCAAGTAAGAAATTTAAACCTAAACAAAATTGCTAAGAACTAAAACTATAAGGATTTTGATCACCACAAGTTGTCTTAATAAGATCAAATTATGTTCTAAGTTTTACTTTAAATGAAGGAATTGCATTAGTTAAATTGAGACTGTAAAAATTACAATTGTAAATCCCAGTTATTATCCTTTACTCTCCTATGGAGAGTAATACAACTTAAAACAATTCTAAGGGGTCTAAATAAAGCCAAGTATAAGCATAGTCTTACCACACGTGTATCACATGCACAATTTAATTATTTTCTTCAATCTTATTTTAATTGACCGGGTATACTTCTACTAAAAGACTCTTACACTATGACTGCCTTGAATGTATTTTAATTCTTAATTGTAAGCATCCAAGAGTTAGAAATCTTCACCTTCATCACATACGGTTTTGGATGATACCTACCAGACCCTTAACTCCAACACTCATAAGTGATCTCCCTATTAGCTAATCTCCTTTTGTGTCCATTTCCTGTGATAAACTAAGATTGAAAATTAACATCTTGATATTTGAGTTCAACAGTGTAATCTCATTAAGGTAACTTTTATCTCCTTCTTAATGGAGGGTTAGCTTCCTAATGAACTTTGCGGGACATAATAATTTCTCTAACCTAGCATATAGTGTTGTATGCTAGGTTATTTTTGTTTTAAGAAATGCCTCTGTATATTCTATAATTCCTCTCCATATAAATTAAGTAAACACAACAATTAAAAGCTATTTTGATGAATATATTGTCCTTATATGTATAAAATACCTAAGATCTATAATTCTAATATGTAATAACATTTATATCATAATCTAAATAGAAACAACTGAATAACTTTGAAAAGTTAAATATTTATATAAACAGAAATTTGATGTTAAACACAAATAAAACACTTCATCTTACATGACTAACAATTGTCTAAGACTCAGACCAACTTTAGTTATATTCTAAAACTTTTAAAATGCTGAGTAAAGAGGATTTTGGGGTCAATCACAAGCTTATTATAGTCCTAATTTGATTTTGTTCCTCAAACCTCTTAATTATAGTGTAAGACTGACATTAGTCATTAACATTTCCAATGTTGATTATATTTTGCTTCCTCATTCGCCAATTTTCTCTAAGATTTTTTTCTTCATTTGTTAAACATATTTCGTCTTTATTAATATGTAGAAAAGTGATCAATCTTGAGAATTCATCTTGAACAAACTCCTTTTTTTACATCTCTATGATTAATCCTTGTAAAACTACTTTGATGCATGTTTAGTCTTTGATCTTGACATTGGACCTCTAATTCTTTACAAATTCTCATAAGAATAGTTGGAAATAGAAGTCGATTAAGACATGTTTTGTTTCTAGTTGTGGCAAGGGGATTCAACTTTTTACCTTACAACCTAATCTTGTTATGAGGATAGAAAGTGGATAGCTTATTATGTGGGATATTATGAGTTTGAACAACCAAAAAGTTGTCCACTTACTATATAAATAATATAGTTTTATGGATTTGGTTAAAATTAAACTCAAATTTAATAGCTATATTTAGAATTTATAAGAAGTTTTGTCCTTTTTGAGGATTTTGCATCAATTTTATCATGGAGACAAAGACACAATTTGGGACTTATGAAGATAAATTTTGTTTAATATGCAAATTCTTGATCATTCAAGTCAATTGGTTCATTATTTTGCTAAAGGTATATTTTGCGATACAACTTTGTTATTTGATTGTTATATATAGATTTAAGTTAGCTACTAAGAGGGATTTTATCTTTTATGATTATACTTAAAGGATTTAACTAACTTTATTGAGTTTCCTTAGGTAGTGCTTAAAGATTTAATAGTGTTTTGAATCTTAATAAGAGAATAGGTGAGTATCTAGTCGTTATAAGAGATGTAAGGTTTTTAGGATTACGTGGACCATTGCAAGCTACATAATCTTAAGTGGAAGCGATCTATATATTTATATTAATAAGCAGATTTAGGGCTATAATATCTTAACAAAAATTGCTAGAGTCCTAATTAATAAGGCTTTGATTATTGGCTTTGTTGGATCCCGCTTTCGGAACCCAATTCTTGAACCGTAATCGTGGATCGTGATCATCTTACTGTGAAAGGGTCAATCCATTAACCCTAATTTAGCCATGAATTTTTTTTTTTTAAATTTCCATGTCATGACCTCAGAGCCGAGCCCATACTATCATACCTCCTGCTTGAACTTATCTTTCCTATTTGCATACCGACTTTGAAAATCTTCCAATTAGTATCTCCATTTTTCTTATTCATATAAACGTAGCACTATATCCGTTGTTTAATTCGATTCATAACTCACCTTCTTCAGAACTCTACAGCTTAAGACATTTAAGGGTATTCCAAACCCTAATCAACCCCGGGAAAATTTCTTGATCTTGTCCATCTTGATTCATACCTTTACCTTGTTATTGCTTACTCACTGTGGTGGTGAGCTTACATTGGTTAAAACTTAATTCTGTTCATCTTTGAAAAAGTCAACATTTTGACTCATAA